>CAUYQG010223545.1:0-20696 GCA_963574415.1 Tarsius wallacei | reverse complement strand
GCCCTGTGAACATGACCAGCGTGAATTTAGATGACTTGCAATACCAAATAATACCTAAGGGGGCCAGGCATGGTGGCTCATGCCTATAATCCCAGCACTTTGGGAGGCTGAGGTGAGAGGATTGCCTGAGCCCATGGGTTCGAGAACAGCCTGGGCAACTCGGCGAGACCCCATCTCTACAATAAATCCAAAAAATAAAAAAAAAATCAGCCGGGCATGGTGGTGCATGCCTGTAGTTCCAGCTTACTTGGAAAGCTAAGGCGGAAGGGCCACCTGAGCACAGCAGGTCAAGGCTGCAGTGGCTGGGAGCGTGCCACTACCCTCCAGCCTGGGTCACAGATTAAGACTCCAACTCAAAAAAAAAAAAAAAAATACGTAAGGGGATGAGGTAGCATCCTGACAGCACAAAAGAATGAAGAATGATTCCATCAAACCTAGGGCCCTGCCTTAAAACTGTAATAAATACATCTATAGGCTAGCAAGTAATTACTTTCACAAATTTTAAGTCTATGAATTCTCATTTTAACCCAATATGCCACACTAATCTTACGCACATTTACAGAACTCTCCTTGCTTTTTTTGCACTTAGTACCTGAGAGGCCAACAGAGAAGCCGCTGTCTGAATAGTTTCTGATTGAGTTGTACTTGTCTCTGTATCAAGTTGTTCCTGTGAGACAAAGAGGATGGGGAGGGGAAAAGAGACTTAAAAAAGAATAAAAGAACAGAACTGGGCTTGGTGGCTAATAAAGAGGACAAATGGAAGACAGGAGGGAGTAAGAGAAAGACGTGACTACATTACACAAACATCAATTACGCCTCTTTGCAGGTTATTTCACCATTTCAAATATTCACAAATTTCTGATTGCCAACTTAAATCTTATAAGGCATGGTCAAAACATCTCATGACTTTTCAACTAGCTCCAACCTGGATGTTTTAAGCAAACAATGATTAAAGATACACACAGGTACATTATGAAATATTGCCCAGACAATAATTAACAGAACATAAACCCAAAGAAAGCTCTTAGCTATGCTAAAAAAAAAAACAAAAAAAGAACAACAACAACAAAAAACCCAGGCTGGGCACAGTGACTCAAGCCTGTCATCCCAGCACTTTGGAAGGCCGAGGCAAGAAGACTGCCTGAGGCTCAGAGGTTTGAGACCAGCCTGGGAAACTTGGGGAGGCCTCGTCTCTACAGTAAATCAAAAGATTAGCCGGGCTTGGTGGAACATGCCTGCAGTTCCAGCTACTTGGAAGGCTGAGGCGGAAGGATCGCCGGAGCCCAGTCGAGGCTGCGGTGGCTGTGAGCGTGTCACTGCCCTCCAGCCCGTGAGACACAGTGAGACTGACGCCAAAAAAAAAAAAAAAAAAAAAAAATTCAATACTGTTAGACAAAATTACTCAGAAACAGAAAACTGCCCCACACCTGTAACTAAAGCAGAAAATTGTCTCTGAAATATTGCTCCTTCTTCATGGTTTCTCAGCTCCTCCCCAATCATCAGCGCACTGATTTCTACTCTGAGTACAATCAGGTACAGAGCAAACCATGTCATTCCCCTGCTCTAAGTTTTAAAGCAGTGCACAAAAGAAAATAATATATACACACAACTGAGAACATATAAAAACTTCAATTTCTATAAAATAATATATGTGAAAAATAAAACAATAAAGATCAGTTTTCTCCCGGGAAACTGAAAAGAGTAAATAAAGGGTAAGAAGTAGGAATGAAAGACGTGCAGCCTTTCTAAAGGAGGACAAACTAGTTATGGGTATCAAGTTTTAAAATTAAGCTTATTATTTGCCTCAATGATTCTTTCAATAAATTATGCTAACTAAATAACATGAACAAATGGCAAGTATTCAGCTGCAGTCAATACTGCAACAGAAAAGTACACCTTTCTTTCTTAAATGAAAACAATTGCTAACGATAGGAAATTAGTTAAATAAAATATGGTGACAGCCTTAAGAGAGAATTCTATGAAGCCACTGATAACAATTTTGTAGATTACATAATGACACAAACATTTTTTTCATTTACAAAGTGAGTCAAAACTAGAAGAAAAAAAAAAGGCACTGGTATTCTGGTATTTATGCACATTTAAGGGTACACACAAAATCCAGAAGGCACCAAGAGAATACTTGTTAAAATATCCATCATGGGAATCTGGATAATTTGGAAGAAGAAGGATTTTCAATTTTTCTACAACAAAGGGGAATAAAGTTAAACACCTTCCATACATTTCAATTTCTGAAACAATGACTCTTTTGCATTTTGAAAAACACAAACCAAAAAAAAAACCCCCACAATCTCTTCCACCCCATCTACCTCTCTCAAGTCCCATGCACCTCAGGTTCTAGCCAAAAACTGCTTCTGTAATCCTACCATACTCTCAACCTAATGCAGAGATGACCTTATATTGGACTGCCAAAAAATACTATGCATCCTTCAAGGACCACTTCAAATGTTACATTTTTCTTCCAAGAAGCCTTTTATTATTTCTGCAGTCAAAAATAACATCTTCCTTTTCTTGCCCCTCGGCCTTCCAGCCCTCAATTGCCTTTTCTTTGATAACATAATTAATTACACCTACATCTAATCTTCTCTGCTTAATAATGAGCTCATTTAAAGGTATGGAACAGGTCTCACTCATCACTATATTCCCTTCAGTGTTCAGCAATATAAATAAACATTAAAAGGAAACAAACATATCTGCAGAAACAATACTGAAAAATAAATCTATAGCCTATAGCACAAAATACAGTATTCTAGAGACATTTCTATCACATCTTTTGTACTCTTAATTGTGTATGCATTCTAAAGGCTAAATTCATATACCTTTGTTTCTGTTTTATCATGTCCACTCAAAGCAAGACAGTTAGCATCTTCACTTGTTTCATCCTGTTTTTAAAAAAAAAAGCTTTATTCTCTAAAATGAAAAATTTAGATTATTTGCCAATCAATGCTTTACTTTATAAGAATTTTTAAACCTATACAATTATTAAACCTGTAAAATCAAGTATAGCCTCAAAATAAATTACTGGGTTCTCTTTAAAAATGATTTTTTCAAATTAATTGATTTAATGTGACTACTAAAATTAAAACATTAGGAAAATTTTTACTGTAGACCACCATCACCTAAAATACATTCCCCAAACCACTAAGTTCATAAAGTATTTTCGTAAGAAAAAGGAAAGAACAAGTTCCCTGATCAAACAAGCTTAGGGACACTGGCACACTATCACCTGCGTTCTGGGAGACTCACACACGCTACTAGCAGCACATGAAAGGCTCTGAGGAATTCTACACAGAACGCCACCTCCTTCTTGATACTAACATCCTGAAGAATGCAAGGTTTGAGAAAATGCCTTCCTTGGTTCTCAAAAACAACCGAGATGATATTTTCTCACAGAACTAAAATGTAATTATGAATGTGAGCTTTAAAGAAAACATAAAAACCACAGGCGAACTTTTGGATTAGCCAATTCCAAAAAGGACCTTATCTGTACCCTGCAAACATAAAAGCTTAAAAAATATTAAGTCCCAATTAGGCAAATCTGAATGATGACTGGATATGTAAAACTACGAAATTATTGTTAATATTTATGTCATATACTGTTTTTGAGAAGTCCTTATTTTTCAATACACACTGAAATAGCTAGTTATAGTTGAAATGATATGCCTGGGATCTGATTCTAAACAATGAGGAAGGGAGTGAGGGGTGCAAGACGAAACAAAGGGCTGGCCATGAGTTAACTGCTGAAGCTAGGTGATGCAAACATGACAATTCAGTATACATATGTACATGTTTGAAATTTTCCATATAAAGTTTTTAAAAATATATGTAGCTTAATTAAGCTCTATAATCCAGGAAATAGAGCAAAGATTTCTCTATTTTTATTTTACGTTACCCTATATATGTACTTGAAAAACGTTAGCATATGATGACCATTAAGCAGAACTCTAGCTCATAATACCTACAACTCTCCTATCTGTACACATTAGTGGATTACTGAGTGGGACTAGTATTTCTGTCTGGCTTGCTGAAATTTCTAGTACTAAGTATTCATTAACAGAGAATAAGAGATCTGGTTTAGAAGGGCTTCAAAATTAGCATATTTATACTATGCAAACTTCTTCAACTTTGGCATCGTGAGTTTAAGCCTGGGTTCTAATCCTGCCTCTGACTTCAATTAGATCTATAACTGGAAAAGCTACTCAAAGGAAATTTCCTCTACTGGGAAACTGGACCACCCTATGAACTAACCTAAGATCCCTTTCTTTCTGAAAAAATTATGTTTCCATTAATAACTCCACAGAAATGTGAGAAGCAAACTCCAAACTGAGAAAACATATACATCAAAAAAACTGCAGGAAAAAAAGGAGGCAGGATGAGAGGAACCTTTACTCTGAAGGACCCTGAGAGCAAACAATTGCAACATAGGGATCCTATTTTAGTTCCAGATTTGAGCAGACTATTAAAAAAATAAATCAATGAAGTGATCAGCAACATTTGAGTACCAAGATGTATCATGATACTAATGAGCGGTTAAGTTTTGTTAAGTGGGCTAATTTTGTTTATACCTTCTTTCTTAGATATATGGTTTTTAAAATTCTAATAAAACTATGCATCTGGATTTTGCTTCTAATTAATTCAAGGACAAAAAGAAATTAAAAAGGTCAAATGAAAGTCAAAGGTACAAAGCCTGGCTGAGAGATCATTATGACTGGAGCTATGTGATGGGTGCACAGGTGCATTACATGACTCTCTTTACCTCTGCGTGTATTTCTGGTTTTCTGGACCAAATTAAAAATTCTATATTCATAGTACCTCTCTAATCTAGAGAAGAAACATGAGCATCATTCTTCCAAGATACGTACAAACAAAACTGCATATATTGTGCTGGCGTGCATCTGTTTAGTCAGAGCTCTCAGGGTGCCATTTATAATATCAAGAAAACTGAATGTCGAACACCTAGAGTTATCCTTACACACACTTTACTAAGGTGAAGAGAAATGTGACTTCTGAAATGCTCTGACAACTTAAAACAAATACCAGTAGGCAGGATGTGTAATTTATACCAAAATAAGGACATTCCTAGGTTGCTGCACAGACAAATGATGTGGCAGCAAGGCTCTTAATAAGATTTCCAGGCCTAACTCCTAGAAGGTCTCTGAGTCAGTTTATCTGGAGGAGATTCTAAAATCTACATTTAACAACAATAAAAATCTAAAAAAGTGACTCTGATGTACAACCAAGGATGAAAATCACTGCCTTGAGATAATTACACAGACAGGAATGAGTTTTCAGAACACATCTTCTAAAATATGATGGTTTACAGTGCTCCCTTCATGTCTGCGGGTTCCGCATCCGCGAATTCAACCAACCGTGGATCAAAAATACTCGGAAAAAATAAATAAATAAATGAAAAATAATACAATAAAAATTATACAAATGAAAAACACAGCATAACAATGATTTACATAACATTTACATTATATTAGGTATTATACATAAATCTAGGGATGGTTTAAAGTACCTTATTATACCCATTTTTCATTCTCATTCAGCAACTTTAAAGAGTGACAAAATTCATCAAACTACTCATTTTTAGTTAATAGTGGCTATTTCCAAAAAAAAAAATCTAAAAGAGAAGCCTTCGGAATAAGCTAAATAAATAGAACATTTATAAATTAGAAACAATTTTTCACCATTACTGATCAAAACATAGTATACTCCATGAAAAACCTAGACTTTTCATTCTAAAGAAATGTTGCTTATAAAAAGTAAATTTGTAAACAACAAATCTTCAGCCAGAAATGACAATCAAATTGGTGCTTTTCAACTGTCATCTATGGAGCAAAAATGAATGCTTCACTAATATGAAAATAACATGAAAGTGACTCAATGAAATTGTATAACAAGACTACTTCTATTTTAAGACTCAAACCAAATCAATGCACGATTCTAATGGTCTTCCCAAAACTGTTTAGACTGTGACAAGGTAAATCAGCTACTAGAAAAGTACAAGTGCTGCTAGCAAGTTTCCTGAAGAGTTAGAGGAACCAATCATTCAAGGCCCCAAAATGAATCTGACTATGCACACCTGTTCAGTCATTCCCTAAGAATTCCCTGAGAGCCTCTAGTAGTCAGTGACCCTGTAGTACAAGTACAGTGCAGACACTGCAACGCTCCACTTAGATCATGGAAGCAAAAAACTGTCTAAAGGGCCATCAAAAACTCAGTACAGATAAAAGATACAGTCATGAGAGAGTAATAAATTAGGATAATATGTAATTCCATGCTAAACAGTGTCACAGACTACACAGGTTAAAAAAATGCCAATGAGAGGCATGAGCTTTATGGACGAGGTAGTTACCGAAAAGTGCGGGGAAATGAAGGAAACCGTGGCACCAAAGCACTGATGTGCCTAGGAATACTCGAAAGGCCTTGCTCCTTCCTCGGTCTCAATTTTGGCCCAACATTTTCTTCCACTAGATTTCAAAACAAGCAAGTTGGTGAGCCATGGCTACCTAACACGTTTTGTACATATGTACCTCTTCCGTTTTGGTTTTCTTGGGACTCTCTTCCTTATGAGGCGAGGACGTCCTCTTGACTCCTACTATAGGGGCAGGTACTTTTGCTGCTGTATTTCCTGAAGGTCTAGGTGGTGGGTTTACCAGACGCATTGTAGAAACAACCCTGGAGACCGCAGGCTTTGGTGGTGGAGAAACGGCTGGTTGTGTGGCAGTTTGAGGAATGCTTTCACTCGATGTACCTAAGTGGCAAATGTAGGAATGCATACACATTAAAACAATTACGTCCACATCCATTTATAAAATAAAGCTTTTATTTCTCTGAACTTCATTTCATGAGTAACTTTACATGTAAATAAAAAACTGGCATTTAAAAAACTGAATTCTAACTATTTAACTAACCCCTTTGTTCAAAATGAAAACAAACCAAATCTAAAGAAAGAATTCTCAAACCTGGCAAACCAATCTCCTTACCCCCTGAGCTTTCACTGGAATTTACTTGTGGCACAGAAACTTCAGTAGCCTGTATGTTGGTCACAGATGCTGCTGTTACAGCTGGAGCAGGACTGTTTCTGCTAAAAAAAAAAAAAGAGAGAGAGAGAGAAATTGTTTAAAGATTAAATAGAAAAATTTGATAATATTTGATATACAGAAGCTACTTTCTAAAGTAACTGATTCTTTAGTTTTACTTCCCATACATACACTTCAGTAACTGACTTCAATTATATAAAATACAACAATCAAAATCACACCAACAATTGATTTGGGGTGTAACAAAAAGCCTTCATAAAGTTATGAACAAGAAGATGGACTGAGAAACAAAAATTTCTGTGTACAATGTCTAAAGGTTTATAAAACCCTAAAAGTCCATCCAGTGACCCAAAACAACAAAGACCCTTAAGTGACAGGAAATATTTCAATATTTTGCTCTTAAAAATAAGTTACTGCAGATTATCTTTTTAAAGAAACTCACCCATGGCAGGTTTTTCCGCCATGAATCTTACCTTTTCCTTCTCTTCTTTCATAAACTTTGTTTTAAAACTTTAAAAAAAGTTATTTGAAACCCTCTTTAATCCCCTCTAAAATCTCTCCCCCATTTCCTCTGCTTTTACACGCCAGTCTCAGCAAATAACCCTGTTTCCTACATCACAACCAAAAGCCATTAGCCAGAAATTTTCCCAAATTCTAAGCATAAATATTAAAGAGACACACCTACTTCTATCATTAACCCCTCTTCTTTCCTATATAATGGAATCATTCTTGTCACATACCAAAGCCCTACCTGTCTGTATTTAAATTCCACTGTCATCTCATGAAACTCAGATCATCACTCCTTTACTCTCCTATGCAACTTTATTGGTCTCAAATAAATCCTAAGCTGTGGTATATAAATAAGCTCAAGTTTTTATTATCTCCTGAACAAAACACAAAGGCAAAAAGTCCTCTGGTGACTCTCCCTCAGCACCAGCTCATACTCTGAAACTAGTGAACAGTGATGCCACAAGGCATGCAACACTTGGAGAACGTGGAGTTTTGGTACCTAAGTGACCTTCACATGGAACCATAAAGCAGTCAACTCAATAAAGTTACAGAAGTCACTGGCACGTACATGTAAATGACGTCAGCAGGGCAGGGGATTCTAGCCAGGGACAGCAGCAAGGGGGACAAAGTGATAAACAAGGTGAGAGCCCTCAATGGGCACAAATATTTGATAACTAACAAGAAAAAGGAGAACTGGCCAGAGAACCACCACAGACGCAGCAGAAAGTGTACTCTAAAAACCCAGAACCTTTATCTACAGAAGCTATTTACCACTACTTACAGGAACTGCCCTAATAAATGGGAGCTAACCACTATATGCACACAGGCCTAAGGACGGGAATAAGAGACACCGGAGCAGTCCTAAAGGGGTGAGTGGGTGAGAGCTGGAAACTACCTGTGGGGCACCGTGTCCACACCTGAGTGACAGGCTCCATGGAAGCCCAAACCTCACCATCACACAATATTCCTATGTAACAAATATGCACATGCACCCCTGGATCAAAACAGAAAACTTTCTTCAAAACCTAAACTTCAAGACTAAATCTGAGAAATTACTTGTTACAGTACATACAGTGTTATAAGCATGCACACAAATTCAGAGTACACACAGAGCTTTAAAAATCTCAAAATTCTTACTAAAACGTGTCTTCGTCACTAAAACACACACATACACACACACACACACACACACACACACGAAATGAAAACAGCAAGTGAAGCTCATGCTCTCCCTATGTAGAACTGTTTTCAAGCTCTAGACTCACAGGGCATGCTGAGGCCTGAAGTCTCCCGACGACACCCGGCCAGCCTGAAAACACAGCACACACAGAGGAGGGACAGGTGCATGCCCCGCAGTGCCCCCGCACTCCTGGCTCCACACTCGCCTGGAGAGACCCCCAACCCACGCCCCGGCCACGGGTAGATGTGTGTGCACCAGCTAACAAACCAAGTTCTTGAACTGCTTTGTAAAAACAAATATAGCAAGTTCTCAAGCTTAAGAATCAACTTATCGATTAGCAAAGTGATCAGCATAACCATCAGTTTAAAATACTACTACACTTCAGAGGCCTACTGCAAACAGCTTCCTGATCATATAGTAGTACATTCATTAAAAAATGCTAGAAGGATATACTATAAAGATTTATAGAAGTTAAATATAAATATAGCTTTATTATGTTCTAATTTTTACTGTCGCACATAGAAATTTCTTTCATAGTAGAAATTTTGAACTGCTTTATGCCAGGAGTGGTGGCACACACCTGTAGCCCTATCTACTCAGGCAGTTATGGTGGGAGAATTGCTTGCGGCCAGGAGTTTGAGGCCAGCCAGGCAACACAGCAAGACCTGGTGTCTCAAGATAATTAATAAATTGAAAACAAAAAGGTTTTAACTGCTTTAAATGTTAAGAAGATACTTAGTTCCTCTAAGACAGGTTTCTCTAACTAAAGCCACCCACACAGGGTCTTTAGAAGACCGCTCACAATCTCAGATTTGCTCCCGTTACACGGGTATTTGCAGCTCCGGGACAAAGTGGTTCTGTCCCTTTTGTCCATTCTCTTCAGCACACCATCCAGTTCCCCGTAGCAGCAGATGTCTAAATACGCGCATTCAGAAGGGTTAGGGTGCTGATATTCATTCATGACTGAAGACTATCAGTCCCATAGGTATGACACATTAGAACAAAACTAAAAAAGTACTGTCCCAAAAAGTAGGAATTAAATTGCTCTTTTAAAAAAATCAGTTGATGAAATAAAAATAACCTTCTCAATAGATGACTTTAACAGCAACGAGAACACCTCTCATAGGCGGAGCAAACAGTCACCCCACTTCTGTTTCCCTCTTTGTCCTTACCCCTGAGAGCTGCCAGAACTGTTCAATGGACTGGTCTTCATAGCACTAGTAGGTGAAGGCACAGACATGCTGTTGTCACTGTCCATAGACAAGTCGAGGCTGCTGTCGTTCAGAGCTGTCAACTTGACACCTTCTGTTGAATGCTGAAATCAAAATATTTAATCAGATGTATCTTTATTTCATGCAGATCTCTGAAACACAGGAACCTCTCCTTCAACTTGCACATACTTTCTCCCTGCTAAGCTTATGACACTCAGAATGACCACGGTGACTGGAAAAGGCAAAGGTGTGGAAGTCACACACTTCCTGACCTCTAAGAGGGCTTCAACATAAACACAGTTCTTACAGGGGAGGACAAGGGAGCAAGGAATGCCACACTAGACACACATGGACTGTAAGATACAACACGAATTTCAAAACACTATAATAGGAAAACACATAAATCTTGAATCAGAAGACTATAAATATACAACACGAGAAAAAAGTCTTAACAATAAACATGACACGAACAATGACACTCTGGCTAGTGGGATTAGAAGTGATTTGTTTATATATAGATTTCTCATTATCCTACAATGAATATAAACATTATACAATTTCATAAAGTTATAGTTTATTGCCACTCATTCCAATTTGATAACAAGCCCCTCTCTCCCAAAAGCAAGAGACTTCTAGTGCTATAATCATAATTTAGGATTTTAAATGGTATGCTCAGTAGTGTAAATTATCCCATGAAAATAAAAGCAAAAATAATTTTCAGAAACCTAAACCTAATAGCCACATATAAATCCTGATGTTGGCCCTCCTTCTTAAAAAACAAAGCACTCCAAAACAAATAATTCAGGAAAACCAAAAAACTGTGAATGGTTTTTGGGAATTAAAGTTGAGTTCCATACTGACAAAGTTTTAATGTTTGCTATTCAGTGTTTCTATAATATTACATTGATTCCCTCAGCTTCATTTTTTTTTCAGATACTTTTAGCCTCAGTGTTCACTTACCTACAGAAACAAGTTAATAATAACACACACTGCTGAAAACACATTCCATACACATACATACACGCATATGTGTGCATGGCTCTGCTTTTCAGTTCTCCAAATGACAAGGTATTCTAATCTTTGATTCGGCACTAGACACACCAGTTATGTACATAAACCAAAACTGATCAAATGGGGAAGATGAGATTTTGTAGAAAGAAACAGTAAGCCATTTGCTGAAAAAGTCAGTTGTGAAACAAAAGGAACTAATTTTCTAAGGGAGAATCTCTCCTATTCAATGATGTTACCAATCTTACTCTCCACCAGACATGAGGATTTATTCACTAAGGAAAATCATACTCTATATACAGTTACCTGCCTGACAAGGCAGCCAACGCCTATGAAATAAAGGGCCACCGCTGGCAATAAACCGTGAATGTGAAGGTTTCACTGGTTGGCCCAAACACAAAGCAGAATTAAGCTACTTTGCTGTGTTTGCCTCTATATATTAAGTTTGGTAGCAAGAGGCCGCAAAGCCAAATAATCATAAATATTCTATCAAAATTTTTAATAAAAGATAAATAAGACAAAGAGCATACTACAGAGAGAAACAAACAAATATACTTTGCAGCCAGACCTAGGTTCAATCCATAGCTCACACCACATGACCTTGGGCAAGTTTCTTAACCATTTAGCTTCTTCTTTTGCTGGAACATTAAATGCACGACTAGTACAGTGTTTTGCAAATAGCAGTTCATAAAAAGAAGCGAATAATAAGAGTCCAAAGAAAATCTTCACAGAACTAAACTCCAGAAAGTATTACTTTAGTAACATAAACTTGGAAATAATCTAAAACATCTCAAATGGAGGATAGATTTAACCCTATTATAGCTATACAAAGAAATATTAAACAGCCACTAAAAATGTAATTTGAATAGATGATCACAATATATTAAGCACAAAAAAAAGCAGGCCACAAAATGGCAAGTTTCACCAAAAACTTTTAAAACATATATACATATATGTATATATACTACATAAATACATATTTGGTACCATGTGCACTGAATGGTCTGTTTTAGAAATAAAGGAAAATGGTAAGAGCAGCTATTACTGTAAGCTATGCCTGTAGTTACTTCATCTGATAAATAAAATGTTTGAACTAGATAACAAATTTCTGGTCATTAATGATATGCTCTATATTATAGGTGACTATATTTAGAGAATACTATCTAAAGATATACGAATAAAAATATATCTTATATTAAAATTTACTTAAAATTATACATGAGATTGTTCCAAATATCAATATTGTCCTGTAAATAAGGGTTTTAAAAGGTTACCTGAAGCCAGGGTTCTGAGAAATCTAATGACCTCAGTTATAAATAGCTATTTAATTATTAATTAGATATTAAAAAGAAACAGCAGAGTTCTAAGAAACAATCTTTCACTTTTAAAACCACATAAAATGCCTACTTTTGTTTATCTGTTTGTTTTTAAGAAACAGGGTCTTGCTCCGTTGCTTAGGCTAGAATGCACTGGCACAATCATAAGCTCACTGCAACCTCAACTCCTGGGCTGAAGCAATCCTCCCATCTGAGTCTCCCAAGTAGCTGGGACTACAGGTGCATACCACACCTGGTTAATTTTTTATTTTCATTTATTGTAGAGACAGAGCCTCGTTATGTTGCCAAAGATGGTCTCCACTGCCTGGCCTCAAGCAATCCTCCCACCTCAGCCTCCCAAGTTGCTAAGATGACAGGCATGAACCACCACACCTGGCTCCAAAATGTTTATATATTTTTATACACAGTAAATTGACATTTGCATGCAAGTGCTTTAACCCATTAAAAATTATGATATCAAAGGACTATTAGAAGGCAAAGTTTGACATGATACTTAAGCTTAAAAATCAAATTGCTTAATGGTAAATTTTACAAGTAAATAAATATATGACATTGCTTGAGAAAACGGTATATTTTTGATCAATTTTTAGAATATTCAGCTAACTAATGAAAACATTAGGTTAAGAAAAGAATAACAATTTTTTGAAGTAGCAGGCTGGGTGTGGTGGCTCACATCCGTAATCCCAGCAACTGCTAATAAAAAATGAGCAGGCGTGCACCTGTAGTTTCAGCTAACTGGGAGACTGAGGTGGAAGGACTGCTTAAGCCTAAGAGTTGGAGGCCACAGTAAGCTACGACTGTACCACTGGACTCCAGCCTGGGTGACAAAGTTAGACCTCGTCTGAAAAACACAAAACAAAACCCAAAAGCAGTAACAACAACATCACATGTAAGCCTCTAAAAATTACATTTTAGATATCCCTCTCTGAAAAGTCTATGTATCTACCCTCAAATTGTGAATGTTGCTGATGGTGATAATAAGAGAAACTAATATGAGCATTTACTATGTGCCAAAAACTAGTCTAAAACACCTTTTACATGTACTGGTTCTTTTAACCCTCACAAAACACCGAACAAGGTAAGGCAAAACACTGCCACCATGTTAGAGACAAGACAAACCACAAGCAAGATTCTTGCTAGAAGCTTGTCCAAATCTCACAGACAGTAAAATGGAGGAGACTGAATTTGAACCGGAGAGTCTCCTCCAGGAGTACTTGCCCTTAACAGCAGTGCCTTTCGACCATAATACAGTCTGTGTTTAAGAAATAAAACATTATAAAGTTGAAGCCTTTTACGTATTAATTTCATTATTTTCCTCCTAACTCCAGCCTCAGATAACCAGCCATATCCTGAATGCAGCAGTCATCATTCTCTAACAGACACTTGTATTTTATATTCTCTCCTAAATGTATTGTTTTATAAGGTCTTTTTTAATAAACTAATTTTTAAATATAGAAATGGAGTCTCACACTGTCACCTGAACTCCTGGCCTCAAGCAATCCTCTTGCCTCAGCCTCCCAAAGTGCTGGGATTACAGGAGTGAGCCACCATGCCCGGCCTTGTTTTATAAGTTTTTAAACATGAAAATTTGAAGTATCAAATGGTACATATACACCTGTACTTTTTTTTTTAACTCAACATCATATATCCAGCTGTCATTTATTTTTACTGCTGCATGTTATAAGGTATTCCATTACAGGAATAAGTCATCTATTTTTGAAACCAATTAAAGAAAAACTGTTATCTATGCACTAAAAATGGCTGCTATAATGTCTCAATAAGGAAAAAGAAAATAGCTCTAAGTTATTCAAAGGAAGCACATAACACTAGAACAACACACTGCAAAATATTAACTCTGGTGACCTACCTCCTTCCTCTCAGTGAACTCTTTTATACTTAGTAATTTTTGGTTTGAAAATAATAAACATGTGTATTTCTTACATTCACCAAAAAAAAGCCATTTTCTTTTTGAAAGTCTCACATAATTTACTTGATCCACACATTATCTAATTTTTTTTTTTTTTTTTGAGTTGGAGTCTCACTCTTGTCACCCAGGCTGGAGTGCAGTGGTACGCTCACTGCCACAGCGGCCTCAACCTGCTGGACTTAGGCGATCCTTCTGCCTCAGCCTTCCAAGTAGCTGGAACTACAGACGCACATCACCATGCCCAGCTAGTTTTTGTGATTTATGGTAGAGATGAGGTCTCACCAAATTGCCTAGACTGGTCTTGAACCCCTGGGCTCAGGCAATCCTCTCGCCTCGGCCTCTCAAAGTGCTGGATTACAGGCTGAGCCACAGCACCCGGTCAATTTTGTTTTATTTTTTACCTAAGAGTCAGGGTCTCACTATGTTGCCAGAATGGTCTCTAACTCCTGGCCTCCCACTTCAGCAGCCCAAAGCATGAGGATTACAGGCAAAAGCCAACGCACCCAGCCTGCATTTAGGTTTTTAAAGAAAAGAAAAGTAGATACTAATGCTACATTTGTAAATGGGTAATAATGAATGGCCTTTAAAAGAGAATACAGGTGTACACAGATAAGGACTTGAAGCACCATCAATGATCTGTCCAAAACCTGAAGCAGCTGTGTGCCATATAACAGAGCTGCTCCATGTAAAAGATTTTTCAAATGCTGTCAGCTATTTCAATTACGACTTATTAACTGAGCCTAAGTTCTGAAATAGTGATAGTCTAGATGCATAAGACATTATGTTAGTAATGCTTTTGTAAGTACTTTCTAAATTTACCTTTTTCTTTTTCTGAAGCACATGATTAGGTAGTAGTTGATGGAGTTGCTTTCTTTTTACATGCATTGCAGCAATTTTCATATCCACCTCAAACATCTTGCTGTTTATTGCTTGCCTATAAACTACACAATTAGGAAATTGTTACAAGAAATAGAAACATTTTAATAAAGGCAGTCAAACTCACTCCAGAGAGACTATTCTAAGTAGGGATCCTTTTTCCATAAATGCTCCATATCTGTAAAACTATCAGAAATATTCCATATCTATAAAATTATCCCTAATCTGACATCATTCATTGCCTGAGCAAACTCCTTTTACCACAGGGTGTACAAATACAAGCACAAAACATATTAATTATTCCAGTGTGGTAACTCTTTAAGTAGGTCTTAAAGTAGTAACTTTAAAGACTAACTATTTAAGAAATGGCAGAATTGGGAAAAAAATAAAAGGGCTTCTTAAGCCCATACCCTTTTATGCTACTAGTACTATTGTTTATCCATGCATGTAACACATGCAGCAAAATAGATCAAACTTATTAAACTATATCTAAAGGCATCTTTACAAGGATCTGCAAGATAAAATCTGAAGTAGTATTTTCCATTACAGTAACTCAAGTAACAGAAGTCACAGGTACAAAAAGTAAATCCAAATTATTTAGATCGAGAGTGCTCCCAAAGCGAAAACTTCAGTCATACAAAAAACATGTATTGAGCACCTATACTCTGTTTACATTGTTCTAGATACTGGAGATACAGCAGTGAATAAAGGAGACCAAATAACCCTCAAAGTCTACATTCTAGTAATGGGATCAGAATAAACAGAAGAAAAAAAGAAAATAAGTAAAACATAATCCACGTCAGACTGTGCTAAGTGAGTAGGGAAGAGTATGGAGAAAAACTGAGTAGGGTGGGGGACAGGAAGCTCAGCCTGCAAACTCAGCTGACACTTCACTAAAGATTTAGAGGAACAGGAGAAGTCAGCTGAGAGTGTCAGGTGGAACCGCATTCCAGTAAGGGCAAACATCAAAAGCAAAATGGCCCAAGTAGAAGAAAATGCCTGGAACATTTGAGAAACAACAAAAATGCCAGTGGGGAAGACATAAAGTAAAAATCCACAATCCCTTACCTGCAACACTAAAATCCCAAAAACTTCCGATACAGAAGCGTTTCCTAAGATTGGCAATAAAATTCATCTAGCAACAACTACTACTCTGAACTAGGCTTTACCTTTTGCTTAATGTGAATATCACCAGTTCCCTACAGAAATGTTACTGTCTTTGATCATCAAATAGTGCTCCAAGCCCCACTGGGTATATTACTTTATTACCTTTCTGGCCCAAGATATAAAAATAAAGGATTGTGAACTTATAACAGGAGGTAAGTCAGAGCCATAGAAAGGCAGCCAGATCAGGCAGAGGCTTGCAAACCCCACTAAGGACTTGGACTTTCACACTGAGTGAGATGGATAGTCACAATGGGTTGCAAGCAGGTGAGACATGATCTGGCTTAAAAATATCATCCGGACACTTGGTACAAACAGCTGAAGACAGAAAAGCTCCAGCAATGACAGTGCTCCGACAGAGCAGCAACAGTGGCTGGGACTACGAAAACAGTAGCCAAACAGTCATCAGTAGCCCAATCGGAACATTCTGCATGAGAAAAAAGGATTTTACCAAGGATCAATATCATGAAAGGAGAAAACAGGAGTCAAAGAGGGTTTCAAGGCCTCTAGCCTGAACAACCAGAACTTGAAAAGAAGTTGGAGGGAGTTGGGAATAAAAATCTGTATGCTAAATATGTTGTATCTGTTTTATTTAAAAATTCCGTAAAGTATTCAATTAAAATGTTTCAAGATACAGGACAGCTAAATATCCCCTTCCCCAAAATACCTAAAAGGTACTTGAAAATCTTGATGATTCATTAGTACAATCCTAATAAACAGCCCAACTTGGATACAACATACAAAACACATTTGCCAATTCAAGTATATCTCTATGACTTGTTGGCTTATAAATAGATTAAGTTGACATGCGAATTTTTACTTGGGAAAAAACACCTCTGTGGCTTTCAGCAGGTGGAATGTCACCTACATAACATTCTAAAAATCTGCTGATATTTTCTTTGTTACAGTGATTAAGGATTGCTACTGGCTAGAGAAAGCATATGTCCTTCAACACAGACCGACTCACTGAATGAAGAACTGTACCATGACCTTCCTACATTCCCAAAGGGGAAAAAAAAAACCTACCTACCAATTATCTTAAGCGAGAATTCAATGTAATTTTACATAAAAAGAGTATCTTTGTCTCAAGTTTCCAGGAACAGAACTACCATGTATATAAAAATGAGATGACCTTTCGTTTTATTTGCAACTTTCACTTTTACTATATCACCAACGTCAAGACAGCTGGTGGTGTAAGAATCACCAGAGGGAACATTTGTACCAGTCCGAATTTGCTGATGTCACACTGCTAGGAAGTCTAGATAAAGTGCAATCACTCGATGCATGTAAGTATGCCTTCAACTGTTGTTGCACCTAAGCACTGACACACTGAAATACATATTCTTTATCTTTTATTTCTCCTTTATATTACAGTTAGTGTATAACATTGACTTTTTAACAAACTGTTACTAATTTTTTTCTCTCTTCTTTAAGTAAAAACTTTTTTGAATCAGGGTCTCACTCTGTCACCCAGGCTGGCACGATCATGACTCACCACCCCAGCCTCAAACTCCTGGGCTCAAGTAATCCTCCCTTCTCAGCCTCCCAAAAAGTTGGGACTACAGTCATGTGAGACAAGGTCTCACTATGCTGCCTAGGCTGAGCTCAAGCAATCCCCCTACCTCAACCTCCCAAAGCGCTGGGATTACAAGCATGAACCACTGTGCCTGGCTGTAAAACTTCTTAATTTTAAATCTGAATGTTCTCAGGGGAAAACTCCTCAGGTAAAAATGCTACTTACTAAAATTTTTTTGAAAGACGGGAAGGGAACAATGTTTGAGAGAATAGGATTAGTTAAGGAAGATGCACAGCTGTTCCTATGCATATTCACCATTCCACTGAAAAACTGTACATCTACATATAGCCTCAGGTTTTCTCAACTGCACCCATCATTTGATCTTCAGTGAAAACGTACTACCTTTTATTTCAGAGTACAGGTCAATCTGAAATCTAGACTTAATCACCCAACTCCCCACTCATGAATTAACACTTGAATGTGTATTTGACGCATGAGAAAATTTCTTCAAGCCACCAGAAGTTCTTCTTCATCAATTTCTAAGGTTTGAGATGATTAAGGCAGTCAGACACAGACTCGGTCTTTAGACCACCATACATTCAAGATGTTTCCAATTTCACAAGGAATAGTGGACAAGTTTGAAATGGTCCTACTTAACTTTAAGGTCTATCACACCAGAAACAAAATCACTTCTATACAGGCTGAGTGAATATCCCTAATCTGAAAATCCAAAACCCAAACTGCTCCAAAATCCAAAAACTTATGAGCGTCAGCATGACACCCAAAGGAAATGCTAATTGAGGCATTCTTAATTTCAGATTTTCAGATTACAGATGTTCTACCAGTAAGTATAATGTAATATTTAAAAAAAAAAAAAAAACCATGCTCCAGGTCTCAAGCACTTCGGATAAGAGAGAGTCATTCTGTACTGATATTATCAAAACTAGTAACTAATACAAAATCATCATCTTGATAATAGTTCGATATTCACAAGTAATTTCAACAATTATTGTAAATATCACAAACTATGGCATACATCATGACAAATTCAAATATGCAAGCCCCTGAATGTTTTGATTATCTAAGCAGAAACATACCTGTATCTGTGAAAGACTGAATATCATAGGTGAGATCAACACTGAGGTTTTCAGAGTTTTCTGTTTTTTTAAACACTAACCCAATCACCCACATCGTGCGAAATTCCTCCCTGTGAAGAAGAACATTACCACAGTTTATCAGGATTTCATGAAAATACGGCATCTATATGGTTGTCAATCTGAGGCATGTGGAAAAACTTGCAATACAAACATATGATCAAAGTTCTAAGTCCAAGCTTCATCAACTCAAAGGCCTTCCCAACATCTGTCCTTTATATTCCTATAACTATATAAACAATCAGAGCTTCAAGACAAATATACTCTTACTAACTGTACATTGATAGTCAATAATTTTAACTATGTTTCAAAGTAACAAAGGCACTGAAATTTTTTAACAATTATGCTTAAACTAATGAGAGAAAAAGATTAATGCTTTCTGGAAAGGCCTAAAACAAAAAAGGATTTTCTAAACATAAAAATTTAACTATAACTTAATATATGAACAAAAGCATAATAACAGGAGTAATTAGAGATTCAGCTACTTTTGAACACTTAACAGTCTGTCTACTGAATGGATCACAGTCTTTTAATAATTAAGACTGCAATAAAGAAAAAATTGTAAAAAAAACCCCTCAAACACTATTATATAACTACAAAAAAAAAACCAGAAAGAACTTTTATTCTATAATAACACAAACTTAAGTAATCCCTTCACCTGTATTTTTCAATCTCACTTTAATGTTCCTGTATTTTTTCAAAAGTTCATCACAATACTCCCAACTCTTCCAAATTCAACAAAGCATAAGTAGAGTCTCATGTTAAGTAATAATAACAGTAATAATCAAACCACCAACTGACTATATAAAAGACTCCTAAAAAGGTAAAGTAAGTCTGGTGTTTTTTTTTTAGTTGGAGTAGCCACCCCAGTGTTGACCTGCTGGGTTCCAGCGATCCTTCTACCTCAGTCTTTCAGGTAGCCAGAACTACAGGTATGCGCTACCATGCCCAGCAAATTTTTTATTGTAGAGATGAGGTCTTGCCAAGTTGCCCAGGCTAATCCCAAAACCATGGGCTCAGGCAATCTACTCACCTCGGCCTCCGAAAGTGCTGGGATTACAGGCTGAGCCACTGAGCCCGGCCTGGATTTATTTATGTATCTTCTCAAAAGTCCAGAATCTATCACAAATCAGGTTTTTACAAGGTCATATCAAAATATGCTCCCGATTTTAAAAAAACATTAAGACTAAAGAGCAAAGACTGATGTGTGAAACAGCAGCTACTCCAACAGCTATGGTACAAAACAGAAGAATGTTAAGGAGAAACGCCAAAGACAGTATAGAACAGGTCCGCAAATGTGAACTTCAACATGCTAATAAGTACCTCATCACTAGAGACGATTACTAATATCATAAAAAATTTATTTCAGTGTGGATTATTCTCAAGAAACAGTCTTCCAACTGGGCATGGTAAATCCCAGCACTTTGGGAAGCCAAGGTGGGAGAATCACTTGAGCCCGGGAGTTCGAGACCAGCCTAGGTAACACAGCGAGACCTCGTCGCTGAAAGATCAAAAAATTAGCTAGACATGGTGGCACATGTCTGTAGTCTCAGCTACTCAGGAGGCTGAACTGGAAAGATCACTTGAGCCCACGAGTTTGAGGCTGTGGTGAGCTATGATAGCGCCACTCATTGCACTCTGGGTGACAGAGTAAGACCCGAAGGGAAAGGGACAGGGACAGGGAACGGGAGAGGGGAGAGGGGAGAGGGGAGAGGGGAGAGGGGCGAGGGACGATCAAGGAGCACG
>CAUYQG010223541.1:0-25958 GCA_963574415.1 Tarsius wallacei | reverse complement strand
ATCATCAGAGTTATTTCTGGCTAAATATGCTAAATATTAGAGGGGGAGGTAATGACGTCAACAGCTCCCGAACATGTCCTAGCAGTCTCGGGGTCTTTGGCTTTCCTGATTTCTAAGGTTCAGCAAGCCTCTGTGGCCGGGTGTCAACAGATGAGGTCTCACCAAGTTACCCAGGCGGGTCTTGAACCCACGGGCTCAGGCAATCCACTCACCTCAGCCTCCCAAGGCGCAAGATTACAGGCTAAGCCACCAGCCCGGTTATCTCCATTTGATATTGCTCCTTTCCTTTTTGTTTATATTATGTTATACTCCATTGTCCCTCTAATTCCACCCATAGTCCTCTTTACTTCACACTCCAGATTTTCCTGGTTGAGTCTGGACCATTGGGGGCTTCGTTCTTACCTGTATTCTGTGATTCCTTGATCCATCGTGATAGCTCTACTGAACTTTGGACCCATATTTTCATCTGGATGGACCATATCAATTCAAATCCAAGGGGCCCCAAATAATCTCATTTCGCTCCTCAATTGACTTCCTCTAACTTTTCTTCTTGGACTCCTTATCTTGGCTACAATTTCCATTAAAATTGTACCAAAACTGGGAACTTGGAAGTCTGTATGTATTTCCCTGCTCTGGTACCCCCTCTTCTCCTCTCGCCTCCAGTCCATCCTGTTATACTGCTGCCCAGAACATCAAATTGCCTTAAATGCCTTTTGAAGTTTCTCCTTGTATATAGGATAAAATTCACACTCATAATAGGATAACTATATTCCTTAGTAACTGGTCTCATATCCCTTCTGGAATTACATTGTGCCGGCTCTCCTGGTTACCCCCTTGCCTTAGGAACTCCCACATTCACGGCTCTGTAAGTTGCTCACATACCAACCTCCTCATTCTTCAAAGCCCAGCTAAAATATCAGTTCTCCTATGAAGTTTTCCCAGACCCCCTGGCTAGAACTCGTCTCCAACCCTCTTTCTGTTCCCTGGTATTCTGTTAATTCTCCTTCTTACTTGGTGTTCTGGTTACTGATGTGGTTTCTGCTTCCTTCTGAGGTTACAGCATCCTTGAGAAAAGAACTTTATTCATCTCTGTATCCTAGGGCCTAGCAAGTGGCCATATAAAAGTTTGTTAAATGGAATAAAGAAATAATGAAAAGGTTTATGTGAGGGATATTTTCTTTCTGATGTTACTATCCTAATTATTGGAAGACATGGAAAGCCTGAGAGGAGAAGTGATTTATAATGAGCATCTACTTTGTGGGATATCCTACTCAATGTGGTTTATATCTTCTATTATTTAATCCTCGCAGAGACTTTATAAGATTAGTATTATTATCCCCACTTACAGATGAGTAAAATGAAGTTCAGAGAGTTTGAGTCACTGGCAGACTCCAATTTATAGATTCCAAGTCTTGGAAGTCAATGAAAACTGGGACAAGGACTCAAATTGACTTGACATTACCCTAAAGCCACAGACATATTTAATGACGCAGAAGAATGGGAAGTGGTTTGAGTTCTATGGAAAAAAGCTATGTGAAAATGATAATGCCATTTCCTTCTTCAAAAACCCTTCCATTGCACTGTCTTTGCAAATCAACTAACTGAATTTCTGTTCCTCAGTCTGGCATTTAAGAGCCTCAATGATCATTTCTGTCCTTTACTCCGTTGTTTCTACCTAAATGCTCTGTCCAGCTGGACTGAACTCTCTGAACATATGCTGGTTTCTACCTCTCTACCTTTGTTCACTCTTTTTCTCCCACCTGAAATGTATTTTGTCAGGAATATACTTGCAATATTAATTAGCTTACTTAGCCTTGTGATAATTGAATACACGGTTCTCTGAAGCTTTTGAAAAAAATTAAATTCTTAGTGGACCACATTGTAAACTCTGTGGCTCTCTAGTGGTTCAGAAATCTCTAGCTGAAAAAAGTCTCTTAAAAGAGTACATATTCATCTCAGTAAATTTTAAAAAATGTATCGACTGGGACTTGCATTAATTCCTTGGAAACATTGCTAAAAGTTAAGAATACAGAAAGTTTGTTGTGGTTTGCTTTTTGTTTTCTTTCTTTTTTTTTTTTTTTAAAACAACATATCCTCAGAGGTCATTCTGAACAAAGTGCCAAACTCATCAACATCCCAATCTAAACTTTTACTCAACTAGTTTTTTCACATACTTCTTGCCCAGTTTGGCTATCTATAGCTCTGGTCTTGGCAAAATATCAGGACTGCCCCCATTCATCTGCCTGCTGGATTTTGTCCAGGATTAGCCACAACTTTGTTTAATTCTCCAGTCTTCAGTCAGTCTCTGGTCCAGCATGTATAGCACAGTAATTACACAGTCACACAATGGAGCATAATGTATACTTCCCGGCACATTCAGTTCTGTGTTTTTTGATTACAATTCACTAACTTAGGGTAGGGAGTGGGAGAGTGTATCTCTAAAGATGATTGAAGCACAGCTGTTGGGTGGATCCTCCCTACAAATGTAAACCAAAGGATGGGAACTGACCTCAGATACTCCAGAGCTGGCCCTCTTGGGGATAATTTCCCCCGACTCCTCCTTATCTCCCCAGAAGCGAGTCTACTTTTGTTCACATATTTTATAGAAGGTTAAGTTTTTCATGGGCTGTGTGTAAAAATTGGAAGTGGGCTTTCATGACTCTAGATAAGCAATGGTAAACATGTGTGACATTCAGAGAAATAGCACATTAAAATTATGCCTATTGTTTGAGGAGCAGGGCTCTCTTCCTTGGAGAATGAGTGTGTGAAATCTCTTCAGAGAGAAAGAGAAAAGAAAACCAAAAAATCAAATGACTCAGGCACAGAGAATTATTGTATTCACAGTCTCTTATTTGTTACCTTAAAATTCAAGTGGCTCTGACACCTGTATTTATTTCTTTATTGAACATTCATTTGGAGGCCAAACCTGACCAGCTCTGAACTCACCTGACAGGATGACTTGACCTGACTTGCTGCAGGCCTATTAACAGTCTTTACTTATCCTATTTAGTGTGAAAATCCATGGTGTTGCTACAGAAATATTCATCTGTTTGATTAGAGGGTGCTGCCTTGAATCTCATCTGGGTGTTATGTAATACAGGACACATCTATCCTATTTTTGCGTGTGTAAACTTAAAAAAATTCTGAATGATGAATACATCTGACCAAGGGGGATTTGAAGAACTGAGTGTGACATATAAGAAACTATCTTGATTTTAATACCTCTCTTTCTGTACATCCTACCCCTCCACCTACACTCTTAAGAACCCAATGCCAGCGATTCTGAAACGTTATCAAGATTTCAAATCTATCGATCCCTCTTTCCTATCTCCTCAATCTTCATCTATCATTACAATCTCATCTTTCATTTTCTTTTTCCTTTTTTTTCTTTTTTTGAGTTGGAGTCTCACTCCATCGCCCAGGTTGGAGTGAGGGAGCTCCGGCGATCCTTCCACCTCAACCTTCCAAGTAGCTGAACTACAGGCGCCACTACCATGCCTGGCTAATTTTGATTTGTTGTAGAGATGAGGTCTTGCCAAGTTGCCCAGGCTGTTGTGGAACTCATGGACTCAGGCAATCCCCTCACCTTGGCCCCCCAAAGTGCTTGAGACACCGTGCCTGGTCTTTCATTTCTTGCTCCTCTTTTTCTTCATTGCATTTGCCTGACACATCTCCATCCCTGTCTCCACCATACTCCAAAGTGGCTTCACCAAAGTGGCTTCACCAAAGTGGCTGAATACTGTTGGAAAAGAATCACATAATCGTGCTGATGGGTCTCACTTCAGTGCAAGACCACAACTCTCCTGGACACTGTTGTGCAGCTCTGCTTTATTTCCCTGGCTTTTGCATGCTCATGTGACCACACCACACCTTCTCAATTCCTTTTACAATCTCTACATTCTATGACCCACCTTTCTCAGAGTTTTCAACTCATACATCACTGAAAAAATATAAGCAGAAAATGAAAATGAATTCATTTATCTTCCTTCCATCGAATTGACCAACCCAATGGCATCTGTACCCATTCTGTATTCCTTCTCTCCTATTTTAAAGATATACTGCTCCTGTTTCTTTTCAAAGTCCACCCCTTCACTTCTGTCACCTCCTCTGGCTTCCTCTCTCTCTCTGTCTTCCCTCTCACATCATCAGTGTATTCCCTGACTTCTTTCCACCTGCACCCAAATATGTTGTCGCTTTCCCCACATTCCCTCCAGCTCTCATGTCCTTCTCTGGTTTCATCACAACACCATTTAGGACAGAAGTTATAGGTAACAAGACCTCCCCCTTTCTCTCCTCACCCCAATTCCATCAGGCTATTGCTGCTACCACACCACTGTCATTGCTTTTGCCAAGGTCCCTAGGGACCTGCAGGTGATCATCAGCAGTGGTTACCTCTCTGACCTCATTCTAACCTTTCAGTTGTCTCACCTTTGATCTCCTTCTTCTAGAACCACTTCCTGTCTTGGCTTCTATAATAACACCATCTTCTGATTTTTTTTTTTTTCTGGTCTTCTGGTTATTTCTTCTCACATCTTTTACTTCCTGCCCACTTTTTACAAGTTGGGGTGTCTCAGAGCTCAGTGCTATGCTCCTTTCTCTTCCTTATTTCACTAGATGATCTTACCCAATCCCATGGCTTTAAATAAGACTCCAAACTTACACCCAGCCCTGGTCTTGAGCTCTGGGTCTACACATCTAATTGTCCATGTAACTCTCTGCCTGAAAGACCAGTGGGCATCCCAAATTTTACACACCACACACAGAACTCCTAATACTCACCTCCTAAGTTGTTCTTCCCCAGGACTCTCCATCTTAGGAAACAGCAAGCACTACCATCCACCAAATGTTCACTATAAAAATCCCTCCTTCTCTTAACTGCCAAACATAACCCATCAACAGGACTCACCGTCCCCACATCTAAATCATATCCCGATTCCATCTCCTTCTCTCCACTTTTTTATTTTCGGATGCCAGTATCTCTCACCTGAACTATTACAGTTGTTTCTTGCATCTCTTTCGAGGTACACTTTTGTTTTTTGTGTAACTGAATCTGCATAGCAGCTGACACAATATTTAAACATGTACTTCTATGTCTCATCCCATTTCACTTAAAATAACTTTGGACTCTTTGCCTTGGTCTGCAGGACTCTGATGATCTGGGCTCTGCCCTCTGTCTCCCTTTCCTGCCTCCTCCACACCCTCCCTCTCCCACTACCTCCCAGCCATGCTGTCTTCTTCCTCTTCATCATACCCTCAAAACTTGGGAACTTCCTCTTACCTCTGTCTATGGTTTCTCCTGTTTGAGCTCTACAAGACTGGTTCTTCTTTATCACTCAGGTTTCAACTTAAAAATCATCCTTCCAGTCACTCTTTGTCATATCCCTTTCTGTGATGGAAATTAGAGTCCTTGTCAGCACTTCTTCAGTACTCATATTCAGTAAGTCAATGAGCTTTGTTTTTCCTCCTAAATCTTGTTAAAGTCTATTAATTTCTCTGTGTTTCCACAGCCAGCACCCTAATGTAAGCTACCTTTCTCCCTTGCTTGGACGGTAGCAGTAGCCTCTTACTGATGTGTACTTGTTTCCTTCCAATCTATGCACATCCAGTAAAACCACTGACTTACTTAGACAACTTCAATAGCTTCTCATTGCTCTTAGAGTGAATCCTTAACAGGACTCTAACTTCCTGAATGGTCTGACCCCAATGTTTCTTTTCAGTTGCGCCTTTTAATCTATAAGTGTTCTTTCAGTTCCCTAAACCTTTCACAACCCTTTCTAATTATGCATATTTCCTTGACTTATAATACCACCTTGCCCTCACTTTTTTGTCTTTTTTTTTTTTGGAGTCGGGGTCTTACTCTGTCACTGTGTCACTGAGGCTGGAATGCAGTCATAGTTCACTGCAGCTGACTATAGGTGTCTACCACCACACCTTTATTTATTTATTTGTTTGTTTGTTTATCTTGTAGAGCTGAGGTCTTGCTCTATTGCCTAGGTTGGTCTTGAACTCGTAGCCTCAAGCAATCCTTCTTCCTTGGTCTCCTAAAGTGCTGAGATTATAGGTATGAGCCATCCATCCAGCTTCTTTTACCTTTTTAACTCTTGCTCATCCTTTAAGTGTTAGCTCAGAAATCATTTTCTCAGGAAAGCCTTTCCTGATAGCCCCTCATAAGACTGGATTTGTCCCTTTCCTCATATGGTGTCATAGCATCCTGTACTTCTCATTCACAGTGCATATTAAGAGTGTATGTAATTTATTCATCTTGAATGTTTTCTCTCTTGCTAGAATATGTTTTATCAACTCTAACATCATGGTAAATGGCTCCGGGTCTGGCTTTCCTGGGTTCTAAGTCCTAGTACCTTTTCTTACTTAATTGTGTGACCTTAGCAGATTATTTAGACTTTCTCAATGTACAATTAAGGTAATTACTGTACAAACCATATAAATTTGATTTCAGGTTTAAATGAGTTAATCCATAAAAAGCACCAAGTATCATGTCTGGCAGACAATAAACACAATAAATCACCACAGTTGTTCTTACTGTTATGGGCACTGAGGTTACATCTGTCTCATTCATCATGGCATATCCAATAAATATTTGTTGAATATGTAAATAATATTTTTCATGTGTCAATTAAAATTAGAAGTAACTTTGCTAAATGCCTAGATGTACACTAAGCTCTTTAGGGGATGTGGAGATTACTAAAATATAGCTTCACAATCAAGGAGTTTTTAACTCCACAGAAGAAAATGAGATACACAAATGGCGTCTCCTCAAAGGGAAGATCTGTGGTTTGCCCATCTTTGTGTTCTGGGCATTTTCCTAGAGACCTACCCCAAGGCGTGTGTTCAGTGCATTCACCTCGCTGGCTCAGAGGAAAGAATGGGGCGCTCTGGAGAGCATAGAAGGCCAGCCTGAGGGGTGGCCATGAATTCTGCCTTGAAAGATGGGTAGGATTTCAACCAGTAGAACTTAGGGAATGGAGTGAGAAGTGGCAGGAGGCATCTGAGGAGAGAAAAGAATGAAGGCATGAGACTGGAGAGTAGAAGGAAACACACAGTCTATAATGATGGAGCCGTGGTACTTGCAGCATGGTAGTGGAACCAGCATCGTGTGAGAATTGTTAGAGATGTAAACTGTTGGGCCTCTGCCCATATTTGCTGAATCAGAAACTTCTAGGGGTGAGGTCCAGCATTCGTGTTTTAAAAATTCTGCCGTCTGATTCAGATGCTCAGCCATGTTCAAGAACCATTGGTCTAGAGCACTGTGCTCTCATTGGGAATCTGAACACCCAGAGGGTGGCAATGGTGTCCCAAGGGATTTATGTCCCCCACCCAATAGGCAAGTTGGTGGGAAATCCAACTGTCAGATAGGTTGTGGCTTGTCAGAACGCTGCTGGATTCAACCTTCATACAGTTTTAAAATTTTTTTACACTTTATTTGGGCTGAAAGAGATCTTGGTTTAACACATAAGACAAACTAACGTTAGAATATAAGTTATTGAGAAACAAATGATAAAATTTCTGCAAATTTGGCTCAAGATAATTTTCAACAGATCTACAAGTCAGATATCAAAATTCTTTTAAAGCTGATCAAGACATCTCAAATGCTTAACAAGTAAACAGAAAAATATATAGCAATAATCATATCTAGTTTGGCTTTCATCAAATAAAAATGTGTTATTTGGAAAATGCTTGCAAATAACAGTCTGAAAATTCCTTTCATATCATCATTAGAACTTAACAATTATAAAAATGAACTGGTTGATTTTTAAACTGCAAAATGCAGGAACTCTAAATATCAGCTACTAAAGTAGTCAAATTTTGATGATGTAATACATAATTAAATTTTAATCTACACTTTAATATATATCAGTCTCCAAATCATAAGCAGTATCATTTTGAAATTTATTACTAAACCATCCTTTTTTCTTACATAATTAAAGTAAATCAAACAGTAAGTGTTGTATAATAAATGAGAAAAATGCTAAAATTTTTTAATGTATAGAATAGATATTATATAAAATCATATTAAATAAAGTTAATAATATGGTTTTTAGTAATTAACTGATCTAAATTTTTTTTAAAACCCCTTTCAACTTAATAGTTACTTCATTTCATACCATGAAAGGTTTCAAGGCAAATTATTTGTGATATTACTATGAAAGGGGTTCATGAGTCACATGAGGCTGGAAAATGTTCTAGAACACAGGGTACACAAGTCTGGGTGGTGATAAGGGACAGAGGTTGAGGACAGAAACGGCCAGAAAGGGGATAAAGGGGACAAGTCTAAGAGGTCTTAAGGTTGTGGGAAGTTTGAAGCCCTACTCACAAGTGGAAGTCTTAGTTTTAGAAGAGGAATCATTTCTTCTGAGATAAAGGGGAAAGGATATGACTCTGAAACACACACACACACACACACAAAGCATTGTATATACCTAAAGTCAGAATGCTCATTGAGTTCTGTAAGTCGTTACCTAGATGATTCTGCAAGAATTGAGCTATTCAATGAAAGTCACTTGTGTTCTGGATTCTCACCTCTGGTCTCCCCTGGGAGCTTGTTCCTCTAGTTACTAGGCCTTTCCTGTGACTTTTGTCTTTCCTGTTCCATTTACTTTTCATTACTATATGAATGAAAACACAATTTCAACCTGTATCAGTCTGCTCAGGCTGCCATAACAAAATACCATAGACTTAGTCAGTTTGGGCAGCTTAAACAACAACTTATTTTCCCCACAGTTCTGAGGACTAAAAGACCAAGATCAAGGTGCTGTCAGGCTGTTTTCTGGTGAGGCCTCATTTTGTGTCTTGTAGACTGAATCTGCACATGGTTTTTCCTCTGTCCTTGTGTCCAATAGAGATATCCAGTGTCTCTTTATCTTCTTATAGGGGCACCAGCTTTATCATTAGGACCTACCCTTATAACCTCATTTAGCCTTAATTACCACCCTGAAGACCCTATCTCCAAATACAATCACATTAGGGGCTAGAGCTTCAACATATGAATCTTGAGGGATGCAATTCAGTCTATAGTAAAAACCCTTCTATCTGTATATATTGCTACCTTCATTTCCCCCATATTTCTGCCTTGACCACATAGTAATACATGTTGTTAGCCCAGTTAATGCCAACTTAGAGACCCCCACCATTTTACTAGCTACCCTGTATGGAAAATTCTGCAAACATCCAGTCATATTTAGCACCTAGCCTAACCACAAGACCTCCTCTCAACTTACTTAGCCATGACTTAGTTACCCCCAGCAATGCCAGTCGCAAAAAATTTCCCCCCAAGCCTTATAACTGCCCTAGCCTGTAAGTGGTAGTAGACTTCAGTTTCCTGGAGTCCCCTCCGCAGGTTCTCCTCCTTGAAATAAACTTGTGTTGCTATTGAGCCACCCGTCTCCTGTCTCTCTTTTCCTGTCCACTTGTTTTTTTGACATAACACAAGTGTCTTACTCAGCTTGTGTAATGACATAAACTGCGTGGTTTAAATGACAAATATTTATTTCTCACAGTTCTGGAGGCTGGAATTCTGAGATTAGGGTGCCAACATGGCCAGGTTCTTATTGAAGACCCTCTTCTTGTTTTGCAGACTGTCATCTTCTTGTTGTATCCTTACATGGCAGAGGGCAGGGAGAGAAAACGCAATTTCTCTCCTTTTGCTTTTAAAAAGCCACTAATCCCATCATGAGGACTCCACCCTCGTGATGTCTCAAATGTCCTGTCTCCAAATATCATCACAATGGAGATTAGAGTTCAACAGAGGGATCTGGGGTAGAGGGGAGACACATTCAGTCCATAGCAACATGCCACACCAGGCTTCCACGCTGTTTTCTATTTCTTAGATAAAAGACCCCTTTTGTACACATGTAACTCAGGTCACCGCCCTCTTAAACTGCATGTAGGCCAGAGATGAAGATAAGACTTGATTTGAAAAAGAATCCTAAGCCAGGCTCGGTGGCTCAGCCTGTAATCCCGCGCCTTGGGAGGCTGAGGTGAGTGGATTGCCTGAGCCCGCAGGTTCAAGACCTGCCTGGGCAACTTGGCGAGACCTCATCTCTACAATAAATCAAAAAATCAGCCGGGCGTGGTAGCGCGTGCCTGTAATTCTGGCTACTCAGGAGGCTGAGGCGGAAGGATCGCTGGAGCCCAGCAGGTCGAGGCTGCAGTGGCCGGGAGCGGCCACTGCACTCCAGTCTGGGTGACAGAGTGAGACTCCAACTCAAAAAAAAAAAAAAAAAGAAAAAGAATCCTAATATATATTTTTCTTGTTATACATGATATGGATGAGACTTACATTATTATTATTTAAATACACCCAGCTTTTATCCACTAAAGAATATTGAATCTGACTACTTGTGGATGAATCCCATTCTGGTTTCCACCTTCAGTGCCTCCCTTAGGGTCTTTATAAGATTGGGAGATCACCCAGTCCACGTCCTCACATTGACTCCATAGAGCCTTGGTCAATGTGCGGATAGAAAGGGGGCAGCAAGCTAGACTGTCAGTCTCTAAGCTTCATCTCTGTCTTGATGACCCAGATGTCACATAATATAACTCTCACATTAGGCAAATGCAAATATATACTAGCTTGTATTTCTTTTTCTGTGTATATCTTGGTGACTGACACACTTTGGTGCCATGTGTACCCCATGGAAAGGAACTACTTTTAGGGCTTTCAAAGATTCACAATAAGAAAGACTTTAAATATGAAAAGCTACACTTAATTGAAAATTAAGATTTGTGCAAAAGAAACAAATATATATTCATATTATGTATTTATGTATTATGTATTATATTTTAGATTATATGTTAATATTATGTACAATATGTGTTCAAACCATCTCATATTCTTTTTCATATTAAATACTGAGAATACTATTTTAAAATATTTCTACTTTTCATCTAAAGCTAAATTAGCCTGATGAAATTAAGATGGGACTTTTGTTTTTTACTTTATCTGTGTCTTTCTTATTTGAATTGTTTTAATAATAAGCTACATGGCTTTCAGGAAGAAAGGGAAAGAGAGAAGAAAAAAAGCTAAGAGTGCCTGTGTTTCTGTATATTTCCTAAGTATGCTTGACAAAGTATGCTGATTATAGAACTTCTTAAAAGGTCATTTGGTAAAGTGAAATAAATGACTTGGAAAAAAAATCCTAAGGGAAAATTGTTTTGAACAATTAAATCATCATAATAATAATTTAAACCACTTTGCAATTAGTCTTTTTATGAACATCTACAACTCCAAAATGATTTTTACAAAAATGAATCTTGGCAACCAATTAATGCTTGGTCTCATCTAATTTATTTGATTTTCTTGAGGGCAGAGAAAGGTAAAGAAGATTCCTAGAAATGATAGCAATTTCAGATATTCAAACACAATAATATTTTTTGAAAAGCATATTATATGGATTTTTATTACAAACGAAAATATTGTACCTTTCTTCTCACCTGAATGCACTGCAATAACTTTGAAGCAGTCTGCATTCTTATTCTCAAAGCAAATCTGCAAGATGAAGCTTATTATTTTCATTTATTAAAAAAATTTAATAAACTATTTTCAGTAATTATTGCTCACTTTATTTAGAAATGAAGTACAGAGTATCTCATATGCATTTTGCTGATTATCTTTATTACAAACTCATTGTTACATTAAATACAAAAACATCTTTCATTTAAATAAATACTTGAATTTATTTTTACAAGTGAAGCAACAGGGATGAAGTTGCAACAATATTGGTTATTAGTGATATTTGCTAAGTCAAATTTCTTTCTCTCTTTCTCTCTCTCTGTATAGTGACTATAAAGCTAAGAATCAGATTTCATGTGTAGTTTATGGAAGATCTTAATACGTAGAAATAGGCTTCTGAGAGCTTATACAAGTATGTATTGTATTTTAAGTTCATTGTGAAACACCTTACACATAAAATACCTTTTATATTCTTAAGTACAGATTCATTTATGATTTATAAAAAAGATAAAAAATTAAAACCAAGCATATAACCTTGCTATTTGTTTCATTCAACATATTTGAGAAAGATGACTGATTGATAAGAAAGGAGAGAAAAACTAAAATTAATTGCTAGAATCAATAGGTACTTTTAAAATGAACAATTTCCGTTGATCCCTCCAATGGTACCTATGATCAAGAACTTAACAGTTTGGGGCATGACTGCTTCCTTATAGCAGGTAGAGTACAAAATACTTCGAATGCATTGCTCCTGTCTCCCAAAGACTTGTGATTAGAAACTAAAATAAAAACAAACAACAAAAAACAAAACAAACAAACAAAAAATCCTATGGCTACATTTGCAAAATATAGAAAACAATGGCGAGGACTGCTGATTCTTATATCTTCTCTCTTTATCCTGTCTCCTACTCTTAATTTTTTTGTAAGCAGAGAGAAGAAGAAAAGGAAACACAGGAGAGCCAAAAGAGAAGGAAGGAACAAGAGGAGGAAAGGGAAGTAAGAGGAGTTGGGCAAACTGAAAATACACAAAGGGGTTATTTTAGTTACATTTCACATGTTCTTTGGAAAATTTTGCTCATTGTCTTTCTCTCCCTGCCCTCTCTGCCCAACCTCTTGGGCTCACCAGGCCACCACTCATGTTTGCCAGTTGACACCTGTGCAGGCAGAACCATGGCCAAGAAGGACTTGACCATCTTTTACCAGAAGCCTAAGCCAAGATCCTTCAGATGTTTGTGATCTCCAGGAAGACATTAGCTTCTCCGAGACTCTTATTTTCTCTTCTATAAAATATAAAAATTGGCCAGGCGTGGTGGCTCACACCTATAAACCCAGCACTCTGAGAGGCCAAGGTGAGAGGATTGTCTGAGTTCATGGGTTTGGGACCAGCCTGGGCAACTTGGTGAGACCTCATTTCTACAATAAATCAAAAAATTAGCTGGGCTTGGTGGTGTGTGCCTGTAGTTCCAGCTACTTGGAAGGCTGAAGCGGAAGGGTCACCTGAGCCCAGCAGATCGAGGCTGCAGTGGCTGTGAGCGTGCCTCTGCATTCCAGCTTGGGTGACAGAGTGAGACTCCAACTCAAAAAATAAAAATAAAAATATAGAAAAATTGCTGATGTTACAAAGTGCTTTGGAGAACAACAAAACAATACGCATACTCACACATGTACACACAGATACATGCAACTCACACCCGGCTCCTTCCCCTAAACCTAAACATGCATGGCTTTATCTATCCTAAACAATAACAACAATAATAACAAAATTATATATATTTCTGATTATCCAAGTGAAAACAGACACTCTATAAAAAAAATTAGGGCAACACCTTTGGGTTCCTTCCCACTGTGGGAGCTTTTCTGTTCTCTCAATAAATCCTGCTTTTTAAATAAAATTAAATTAAATTAAAAAAATTTAAATAATATGTAACTCTCAAAATAGCCACTAATGGTTTTGGTATATTCTTGTAGAGTTTTTCCTCAATGAATATACATACATATATTTTTATCCCAAAACACAGTTGTATATATCACTCTGCAACTTGCTTCTTAAATGTGACAGTGCAATCCAGACATCTTTTCATGTCAATACATAGAGATCAATGCTGCTATTTTTAATGGTTGCATACTTATATAGCTATATTATAATTTATTATAACTCATCCTCTTTATGGACATTTACATAGATTTCCTTTTTCTGGCTAATGTTGCAGTGAATGTCTTTGCATATATATTGTGTTAATTTTTCTGTAGGATAAGTTCTTAAAGTAGAATGTTTGTGTAAAAGGTAGGCTCCATTTGAAATTTTGATAGATAGCACCATGTTGCCCTCCAAAAAAAGATTATATCTTATTTGCAATATTTTTCATTTCAGTTTTTCAAGCTAGAAACTTCTGGGTCATCACCAAACATCTCCCTCTCATTTCCTAGCTCCCTTCCAAATTCTTACCACACTCTGTAATCAAACCACAGAAACTATCTCCTTATTCCATCCCCTCTTCTTTGCCTTCTTAGCTAGTTTCTCTGAGCTCATGTCTTATAGCAAAAACTTCCAAAAGTTCTCCAAAATCCATTCTCTTTGTCCTCCTTGGCATTTGAAGGAGTACATGGTCTTCCCAGGCTCCGTGGTGTTGGCTGGGTGATGCCAATGGAAAGAGAAAGGAAATGGCTTGGCCCCTAAGAACTTGCCATGCATAGTCCTCCTGTCCTTTCATCCATTGTGGGCTGAATGCTGCTGGTGACAAAGCCCTGTGGGAGGTGGATTTGCACATTGCAGGGCCTGAGCCTGTCAATGTATGTGCTGGAGGACTGCTACCCCCCAGGTCCTGACTCATTGCCCAGAGATTGTGTTGAACTATGCCTTGTTCAGGTCTATTTGTTACAACAGTTAGCCTGCAAGAGCAGATGCAGAGAGGTCTCCTCATCTTTCATTCATGTCATAGTAGCAGCCTTCTTGTTGGCCTCGTGGCCACCTGCTTCTTCCCCTTCCAGTAGTCCTGCTGCCAGAATGATCCTCCTCTGAAACACACTGACCGAAAATCCCTACTTGAAGGTCATCAGGGGCTCATTCCCATAGACTCATATCCAAACTGCTTGGCCTGGGGTGCAAGATCCTTTATAACATGGCCACAGCCTTCCTCAGGGGGCCAGAGGGCTTGTCTGACTAGTCCTCTGTGCTAGCCCCAGTGCTTGGTAGACATTCTAACATACGGTGGTGTTCAATATGCATTTGCAGAATAAATCAACTCAGGATGTTTGTTTTGGAGACAAATACAATGCAACATCAAAGAGGTGGTTTTATAAAAAACTATTTACTTCATAGGACTACTAATTTGTGCTTAACAATTGTAAAGTATTGATTTCATTGTTCACCTCCTGGGGTGGGGTGGAATGACATGTTTTTGGTATTCCTGATATAGGCCCATAACATCCTAAGCTTCAAAGGGCCTCAGAGCTCATCTTGTACAGTATCCTCATTTTGTAGGTAAAAAGCCCTGCAACCCAGGCCACTGAATAGGTCTAGGTCATGCTCTACGTCATGCAACCAGTGAGACAAAGCTCAAGTGCAACTCCCAAGTGGGCCAGTACCTAGTTCATAAGTCTGCCAGTGACACCCTGAAGGTAGTGGCCATAGACAACCTGGGATCTGCTGACTATTGTCTGCTTAGGTTCAACTCACTTCTGGGCTTCATTTAAGGTTCTATTTAAAGGTTCATTTTTTTCGATTTGGTTTCCCAGTCTTAGTTGAACTAGGAAGAGGCAGAGCCAGCCTACTGTGCAGGGGACCGGATGTTAGACCTGGCTTCTTGATTGTATTCCTCTGTCGTCAATAGAATTTACTGAGCTCTTAACCGTACATGGCCTTCTTCATTCATCAGGGCCCGAGGCGGCAGGTGAGCAGGGAGGCATTTTTCTAACGTGGTGGGAGGAATGGCAGGTTTATAACTATAATTATACCCTACAGAAAATAACTGTTACTTAAAAGGTATATTGTTCTTGTACATGGGTCTAGAGGCTCAGCGATGGGTACATTTAGAAATCAATAAAGCAGAGAGCCAAGCATTCAGCTTACGCATCACAAGCTCGTGGGATTCAGATTGACTAGGAAGATGGGATAGGTACCACAGTGGTTTTGGTCATGGTCCCTATTTTTTGAAGGGACAGAGCATTGTAAGACCTTTCAAATTGCCCTGCACTCATTCTGGCTGGGTCACCTTCTCAGACACCTTACTTGTCCTCACGGACACCTTTCCATCACCTCGTGAGCATGCCGAAGAGTTTTCTAGCAAAGCGCTTGTTGCACTTGTGTGTTAACGAGATATTTGCAGACTATGCAGTGACTCCTCCCACGGAAGCAGTTGTTGATGGACAGCAAAGTGTAGCACAAATGTTATAGCTGAAATTGGGAGGTTTAAAGCCCAGGTTCCAAGTGGTTTCAAGAAGACTTCCTAGCCAGGCTCGGTGGTTCAGCCTGTAACCCAGTGCCTTGGGAGGCTGAGGTGAGTGGAATGCCTGAGCCCGCGGGTTCCAGACCCGCCAGGGCAACTTGGTGAGACCTCATCTCTACAATAAATCAAAAAATTAGCCGGATGTGGTAGCGTGCGCCTGTAATTCCAGCTACTTGGAAGGCTGAGGCAGAAGGATTGCCGGAGCCCAGCAGGTCAAGGCTGCGGTGGCCGGGAGCAGCCACTGCACTCCAATCTGGGTGACAGAGTGAGACTCCAAAAAAAAAAAAAGAAGACTTCCTTCTTCAAACAGGGTTAATGAGAAAACCTGAAATGCCACCTTTAGTTCTCTTTTTATAACAAGGTGTTTAAAAATGCAAAATAGGCCTGAGAAACTTTGCTTGGGCTGAACAGCACACTTGCCTGTGAACTATGAAGTCATTCACTCATTCATACAGTCATTTATTTGCTAAATATTGATTAAGAATATATCAAAATCACTGAGTATGTACTCAACATATTGCTACAAGTGGCGGGATTACAGCAATGACAAAAACAAGTTCCTACCCTCATAGAGTTTACATTCCACTTGGGAAGATAACAGTAAGGAAAAACAATAAGCAGGAGGAGCTGAATTGGTTATATTTCTTGTATTAAAAATCTGTTCGCCACTGAGTTGCTTAAAACAACATTGGTTTGTGATTTCCCACAATTCTGTGGGCAGGTGGGGGTGGATCGTCCGCTGCTGTCACCTGGGCTCCCACTTGTGGCTGCTTTGGACTGGCAGGTCAGCTGGTAGCTGGGCTCTGGTGGGAGAGCTGAGATGGCCGGACCCCTCGACCACATGGTATTTTTGTCCCTGGGTGGTCTTAGGGATGAGCATGAAAAAGCAAGTGCTTATTGAGTTTTGTGCGCATCCTGCTTGCTAATGCCTCATGGACTAGAGAAAGACACACAGCACTGGGCGTGGATATAAAGAAGCATGATTCATTGTGGACCATTATAGAAACAGTCTACACATGGTGATAAGAGGTACTGAGCAAAACAGAAGATGAGGCAGGGGGTCTATGGAAAGTGATGGGAAGTTATTTCAGATAAGGAAGTCAGGATGACTCTCTTTGAGGAGGTGACATTGGAACAGAGACCTGTGAAGTCGGACAGGAGGTCATGTGAGGATATGGAGAGAGTGTTCCAGCCAGAAGGGTAGTATATGCAAAGGCCCTGCATGGAAACACCAAGAGGTCAGCACAGCCACAGGGCAGTAAACAAAGGGAGAATATCGTCATAGTGGTCAAAACAGTAGACCAGGGTAAGAACTTCACAAGGTGTTCTAAAATGAAAGAAAACCTGTACACGGTTTTGTTCTGGAGAGAGACAGGGTTTGATTTATGTCTTATGAGGATCACTCTGGCTGCTGTGTAGAGAATAAACCTTATAAGAGCAAATGTGGGAGCAGAAAAATAAGTTAGGAGAAAAGAGAGAGTGAGGTGGCTTGGAATGCAATTATAACAGTGCAGATGGTGAGAAAGAGTCAAACTCAGCATATGTTTTGAAATCAGGGCTCAGGGTACTTATAATGGATTGAATGTGGGCTGTGAGAGAAAGAAAGGCATAAAGACTGCCTTCTAGGTTATTGGTCTTACTACCTGGGTAAGTGGTGTTGCTATTGTGAGAGAGATAGCATCTATTGGGTTGAGGAAGGAAGTGAGATAGAGAACGTATTTAGAAAATGAAATCAACTTCATTGTCTCACAAAATCCTAAAGCTGAACACAGAGGCAACTGGCATACTCCTGTCATTTTATAGATGAGGAAATTGGAACCTAGAAGAATGAAGGTTTTTTTTTTTAAAGACCATATAAGAAATTCCAGCAGATTTGGTACTAGAAACCCTGACATGTTTGTTTTTTTCCTCCAGTGCCTCAGGGCAAAGATTTCCTCACCTCTTCATGCTGCTGTTGCAGGTTTGTTGAAATAACTTCTGAAATGATATTAAAATTGCTTTTAAAGTCTTATTTCCCTCATTGCTCTCCTGATTGAGAATCAAAAAGCACTGAGAATCAAAAAGCATATCCTACAGGTGATATTAGTTTACTAATAGATGCCAAATGCTTTAAGATTCCAGAGTAAGTTATTTAGATATTCTGACTCTAATTTTGTTTCTGTTTTAATGTATGGAGAATCATATCTGATAAGTACTCAAGAGAGTAAGATAGGGACATGAGGCATTGGCAGAGGGACTTAGAAGAGTTGCTTCTTTGAAAATACGATGGGACTCTCAAAAACCCGGAATTAACTTTTGGAGGGTGGGCCCCTTGTAGTACAGGCTTCCCCCTCTAGGTAACTAACTGTTTTACCCATTGGTGTCAGTGCACCAGCTAGCCTTGTTGTGAGAGGCTGCGTTTGGCTTCAGTGAATTTTTTGGGGGAGGGAATCCTTTCAATGCATTTGCCCATTTCGTGATGGGTGATTTATACCAACAGCCTGCCCTCACTGTGCTGAGTGTTCAGCAGTTTTTGACCCCAAACGGCATGACTCCTGTGTCCCACCCTCCCTATTCACCTGATCTCACCGCAGCAACTATTCCTCAAACATTTTGCTGATGTGGAAAAAGTGAAATAAACTATTTTGAGCAGTGGGAAAAGTGTCTTGATAGGTGTATTGCATCAAACAGAGGGTACTTAGAAGGTACTGAAATTTACACATGAAGGAATATATACACAGTTTTTAATAAATAAATTTCAGTTTTTTGGGTTCCCCTCATGTAGTTGTAGGGATCTGTCTTAATCCATTTGTTTTGCTATAAAGGAATACTTGAGGCTAGTTTATTTATAAAGCAAAAAGGTTTATTTGGCTCATAATTCTGCAGGCTGTACAAGAAGCATGTGTCAGCGTCTGATTCTAGTGAGGACTTCAGGCTGCTTCTATTCACGGTGGAAGGCGAAGGGGAGCCAATGTGTGAACAAGTTGTTGAAAAGAGCCTGGCACCTTCCTCATCTCTCTTGCTTCCTCTCTTGCCATGTGATCTGCACATGTCAACTCCCCTTCACCTTCTACATGAATGGATCTGCCCCTATGTTTTAAACACTTCCCACCAGACATTCCCACCATCCCTCTAGCATTGGGGATAAAATTTCAACATGATGCTTGGTGGGAATCAAAAAACCATATTCAAACCAGGATCATAGGTTTTTTTGAATGGATTTTACCATTCTGTAGATCTACCCAGACAAAAAAATCTGTGAGCATAGCCTAACAAAACTTCAACAAAGTTTAGTTGTTCTATATATCTTTGTTTTCTTTATGAACCTTGCCTTTGGCATTTGACAAAAATTAAGCTCCGTCCTATGGTCTGCTGAAGTATTTTTTTTTTTTTTTTTTTTTGAGTTGGAGTCTCACTCTGTCACCCAGACTGGAGTGCAGTGGCCACTCTCGGCCACCGCAGCCTGGACCTGCTGGGCTCCGGGGATCCTTCTGCCTCAGCCTTCCAAGTAGCTGGAACTACAGGCGCGCGCTACCACACCCGGCTGATTTTTGATTTATTGTAGAGATGAGGTCTCACCAAGTTGCCCAGGCGGGTCTCAAACCCACGGGCTCAGGCAATTCACTCACCTCAGCCTCCCAAGGCGCGGGATTACAGGCTGAGCCACCGAGCCCGGTTGAAGTAGTTTTTTTGTATCCCTGTCATCATCGCCCACTTTATTGAGTGCACTGCTGGTATTTTTTTTCTTTTTCTTTTTTTTTTTGAGTTGGAGTCTCATTCCATCGCCCACGCTGGAGTGCAGTAGCGCACTCACGGCCACCCCAGTGTTGGCCTGCTGGGCTCAGGCAATCCTTCCACCTCAGCCTTCCAAATGGCTGGAGCTACAGTCGTACGCTACCACGCCTGGCTAATTTTTTGATTTATTGCAGAGATGAAGTCTTGTCAAGTAGCCCAAGCTGGTCTCAAACCAGTGGGCTAAAGCAATCCTGTCACCTCGGCCTCCCAAAGTGCTGGAATTACAGGCTTTAGCCACCATGCCTGGTCACTGCTGGTATTTTTGATGTTAATGGATACTCAAAGTTTAGGGTTCAGACAAATAGAGAAAGCAAAAAAAAAAAAAAAAAGTTCCAAGTGATTGTAAATCAAAGAGCCAGGATGAAAGGAGACTGTATCAAGGGGGCAGGAGGCAGAATTATTATGAATTTATATAGGATTCCTCCTGTATACAATTAATAGTCTTTTGTTACTCAGCACTCTCCCTCTCACCTTATTTTTGTCATTGTTCTTATCACCCTGAGATTGTTGAAGACAGAAACTTATCATGGTGATCTTTATTAGCTGTTTACTATATTCCAGATTTGGAGCTAAGTGCTTTATAAAGATTATCTCATTATTATTCTGCTCCCAAAGTGAATGCCTATCTGATATTTTCCCAGAAGTTGAGGCCCTGGTTATTTGATATATTTACTATATGACCTTAAGCAAGTCATTAAATTAATCATACCTCAGGTTTATAATTTATAAAATGCAGGGTTGATTTTTGTATATATTACTCTTCAAATTTTATTTCTCTTTAAAAACATAACTTCAAAGTATTTGCAGTTTGGTTTATCTAAGGAGAATAAGACATTAAAGTAAAATAAGTTTGAGAAATAAACAAATGAGAAAGATCATCCCAGAAATTTAAGTTTTTGAGAAAAGTGAGGGAAAGAAAAGTCTCTTTTTTCATCATTCCTTTGACTGCTTTGAATGGCAAGACTCCTTCATGTATTTCCTAGTTCAAATTCTTTTTTGTTGTTGTTAAAACTACCTTGTCCTGTCCTTTGGAGGCAAGCATATAATCCCATTTGCAAATTAGTTTAAGAAATGTGACTGAAGTAGCTTCTTACATAGTCAGATATTGTCAAGGATGATGTCTGAGGAATAATATCTGAAGGACAGGTAACCCTTAGCTTCTATATTAGGCCATTCTCTGTTGCTTATAACAGAATACCTCAATCTGGGTAACTTATAAGAAAAGGGATTTCTTTCTTTTTTTTTTTGAGTTGGAGTCTCACTCTGTTGCCCAGACTGGAGTGCAGTGGCCGCTCCCGGCCACTGCAGCCTTGACCTGCTGGGCTCTGGCGATCCTTCCACCTCAGCCTTCCAAGTCGCTGGAACTACAGGCATGCGCTATCGCACCTGGCTAATTTTTGATTTATTGTAGAGATGAGGTCTTGCCAAGTTGCCCAGGCGGGTCTCGAACCCGCAGGCTCATGCAATCCACTCACCTCAGCCTCCCAAGGCGCGGGATTACAGGCTGAGCCACCGAGCCCGGCTAGGGATTTATTTCTTTATTTCTTATTATGGAGGCTGAGAAGTCCAAGGTAGGAGGGCCATCCAGTGAGGGCCTTTTTACTGGTGGAAACTCTCTGCAGAGTTCTGAGGCAGTGCAGGGCATCACAAGGTAAGGGGGCTGAGTGTGCTACTCAGGTCTCTCTTCCTATTCTTATAAAGCAACCAGTTCCTCTTCCATGCTAACCCATTAATCTAGTAATCAATGAATGGATTAATTCATTCAGGAGGGCAGAACTCATAGGAGATTATGTTTCAACAGGAGTTTTGGAGAAAGGGAACATTCAAACCATAACAGCCCCCATTACAGAGTCACCAATACGCTGGGTACTCCCAAATAGAGAATTCTCAGGAGAATCCATAATACTCAGTTATGGATGTTACTTTCCAAGTCCTCTCCAACTTGAGTTTCTATGGTTCTGTGAGATTCCTTTTTAAGTAATTCAAGGGTTTTCAGGAGGGAACTTTGTTATTCTATTTCAAATCTGTCAATTCTACTTAACATGAAATAGGTTTTCATCTGATTTTCAAAAAGTTTTACTTGTATTTTGGTTTTATATTATGAATAGATAGACAATCTCTAATGCCAAAGTTTAAAAGCTGCACTAAAGTACAGGCTTCAAGTCCAAGTTTATAATTTTGGTTTCTCACTTACCTCATCTCTGATGTGCTTGTTCCTTCATCTACATTCTGCATAGTGAAACAGTGCAGAAAGACAGCCATTGAGGGTCTAAATTGGTTGTTGCTAAGGGTTTCAATTATTGCTGATGGCGATATAGTCCTTCTGGTGGCCTAGCTTTGCTGCTTTTGGTGCTGAGGGAGGTGGGATTAGTGTTAATGGGCTCAAGGTGGGAAGAGGTGGGAGGAGCAGGTGGGTTGGATGTATATCCTTCAGTTCCTGCTTCTTACACTTAGTCTCCCTCCACTTATTATAGGCGTATCGATTACCTATTAATAGGCACATGTAGATAGATACACAGGATAGATAAGTAATCAGCTTTGTATAGAGACCGTCCTTAGAGATTCCTTTCGGTCTTGATCATCTGTCCAAATCACAGTCAGTTCTTAGTCCACAAATTGGAATAGGCTTCCTGAAGTCTAATTTTCTTCTGTGTTGAACTTGTCTCTCAAAAGTCAACTGCCAATTTTTTTTTACATCATCTTCCTTCTACAAAATCTGATCCAGATGTTGTCTGGTTCTTTTGTCTCCCAATTCTTCTATTTTTAACAGTATCTATTATTGCTTTGGGGTAGGGGTAGGAGAACTTCCCCTTTTCTTGAAAAATCACCTAGTTATAAAAATGATCATAAGATTGTAAGCTCTTTGAGGGCAGGAATTACAGGATTTATCATGGTATTTTTACTAGTGCTTAAACACTGGACAAATATTTGTTTTTTAAATAACGTACATGCAACCAAAATGGGGCAGAAGAATTCAACATGTAATTCATGTTTACAAAAACTGAATTTCCTGACATTTGTAGTGCAGTAGATATATCTTTCTGTACTTTCCTTCCTTTTTGTCAAATAATTGCCAACTTCTAGACTGTAAACCTGTTAATGTCAGAGATTATTATATATTATAATTGGAAATTATATTGTATCATCTATAAGATTATGTTATATATAATAATCAAATATTATTTAATATATATATGGCTTTCATGGTGCCAAACACAATGACTGACATGTCATAGGCACCAATGTAAATTCCTTGAATGAATGAATGTGATTATTCAAGCCAATTTAGTTTATTTTTCAGAAGAACTGAGTTTTAGTGAATTAAACTTTTATGATCTAGCAAATCCTTCACACAAACCAGTTGGGAAAACACCTATAATTTATGCTTCACAGACCTTCTGTCTACATTCTAAAATTTTATTTGCAGTGCCTACACTGATTTGAATAAATTGAAAACCAAGTTTTTTTCAAACAAAACAAACTAGGGGTGAACATTTTTGGATATTTAGAATTGTAATAATTTTATTTTATTTTTCACTCCCTGTTTCTCCTACTAAATTAAGATGAGAGATTTAAAATTTGGTGAATTGTATATATATTTTGTCTTAGTTCTAGTCTAAATCAGAGTAATTAATAGAAATTCTAAATGGAAATCACCTAATAATATTGGGTTCAAATTTTGTTGAACTAAAGCTTAGCTATTTAGTTTTTACTAATAATTGGCTAAACACAGTTGGCTTTTGTAAATTATATTAAAGCAGGTCCTTCTTTGAAGTGTTGAAACCAAAATGAAGACCAAGATAGGAGGACAGAGGTTGTAAGCAGAGGTTTTGGACTGTATCCGGGGTTTGAATTCTGATCTGGGCACTTTCTGGAAGTAAGGTTAGTGAACCACTCAGTACCTATGAGAAGGCACATATTAAAGGCCTTCCTCCAAACCCAGCCCTCCCTATGTGTCTGAGGTTCTCTTCTCTGAATAGATGTCTTTAGGATCCAAGAGGGGGCTACAGAAAGTGGGGAGAGAAGAAAAGAGAAAAGAAGGCATATTTGTCAGGCATAATTGATTTTTTAAAAAGCACTAGGAAAAGAAGAGAAATGAAAGGGTCAAACAGATGAATACAGGTTGAGTATCCCTTGTCTGAAATGCTTGGGGCCAAAAGTGTTTCAGATTTTGGAGTTTTTCAGATTTGGGAATATTTGCATCATACATAGCATCTCAAATACAAGAATCTGAAATTCAAAATGCTCCAAAAAGCATTTCCCTTAACTGATATGTTGGTGGTCAAAGGACTTAGACTTTTGGAGCATTTTGGATTTCAGATTTTCGTATTTGGGATGCTCACCTGTAAAAGTCAGTACCTATCCCTTCCACCCTTCATGTGGAAATTTTTTTAAACAAAGCAAGCTATCATCCTGCATTTCCTTCTCAGTGCATATTCACTGTGAGGACATGAAACATAACATTTTCAATATTTGATTATATGAGAATCAAAAGGCTTCCTGGGGAGAAAAATGCTGAATTTTACACAACCCATATGTCACTAACGGGATCAGATGGCAATATTGTAATATGTAGGCCAGTTTTCAATGCTTCATCCAAAAGCTATGCGGTAGATTTGAATTTAGGATACTGAGTTTGTCACTGTCTGCATGATCTTGGGCAAGTCACCTCTCAGTAATGTAGGTGGCATCGTAAGCCCACTGTCGTGACTGGATGGCCCCTTAGCTGGCAGAATCACAAATAAGTGCACAAATTTGATATCAGTAAGTAGTGAATAAGAATGTGAATGTGCCCTGTGTGCAGGTCTTATCTAGTGTTAGTCTGATCTACAGGGAGGAATTGCCTGGAAACCAAGCATGGGAATATGTCAAGCCATCACCAGGAGTGGGGGATAAAGATCAAGAACCAGAGAAATAGCCCCAGAATAGAGTCTTCCCAGGCAAGAGCAGTAATTCCTAGCTATTGGCAAATTCTGCTGGTTGGTCTTTGCTTCCTTATGACATCTTTGATTGCAACCCAAGGTCACAGATGGGCTTTGACCCCATCACCCTCAACATTGCCCATGCTTAAGTGTTGTTTTGAGAATCAGATATGATTTACTCTAAGTTCTTGAGAGATGTGAGTCAGGGTTATCATTATGGAGAACCTATAAGTCATGTTACCATAGATATATTTCTCAAAGTCATCTTTTGTCCCAGGTAGCCTTTCTCAACTCAGCTTGAGATAGCCCAGTGTTTTGAAAATAGTATGGACTTTGGAGTGAAAAAAAACCTATAATCAGAATCACTATTCTGTTGCTTCTGATTTGCCTGACTTGTGGTACTTATTTAGCTTCTTTGAGTCCCCATTTCCAAATCTTTCAGTAAAACTAAGATAAACATCCCTAGAGAGTGTTGCAAAGTAGTAATAAAAATAGTGAAGATAACAACAATCACCAGCTAAATAGGAACAATGTCATTATGTCTTTCTGCTAAGATTCATTGTTGCCTGACATTTTGACCTATGTGATTTTTCATTTGATCTTTACAGACTCTTGGGAGGGTTGTGAGGTGCCTATGACTTTGAGCAGCCTGCTGAGAAATCAGTCTCACCATGGGAGCCAGTCTGATGAAAAAGTGGTACACAAGAAGCAAGAGGTGTTGTTTCCTACATTCACAGAGTCAGCAACTGATAGGCATTGGAGAGCCTTTGGGACTGTTCCAGCCTGAGGTTTTCAAACTCAGCTTCAAAGAGACTAGGGAATGAAGCATGGACAAGAGGATGGGGGTCCAGTGTCTCCCCAACTTCAATCACAGCAGCTACATTTTTTTGTGTTATTGATTGAGTTTCCATGTAAGATTCCAATTGAAGAAAGTTCTAGTTCTAGCACTTTCCTTTTACAAGTGGCAAAATTGAGACCCACTGTGGTTGTGATTTATCCCAAAATAATATACCATAAACCTCTATGGTTTAGGAAAAAGACAGAGAAGGAAACTAAAAATGCAAAAGAACAAATTTGACTCACAGATTCACTGACGCAGTTATGCTAGTTATTTCCTCTGCCCACTCTCTCGATTGATTCAATAAGGTGAAATTCTAGTCCTTAATTAATTCACCTGAACATGGCATTACTTTATTTTTATTTTTTTATTTTCTCATTTTTCAAATTTTTTTTTTGAGTTGGAGTCTCACTCTGTCGCCCAGACTGGAGTGCAGTGGCCGCTCCCAGCCACCGCAGCCTCGACCTGCTGGGCTCCGGCGATCCTTCTGCCTCAGCCTTCCGAGTAGC
>CAUYQG010223539.1:0-10956 GCA_963574415.1 Tarsius wallacei | reverse complement strand
TTTGTATGGCGGTGGCAGATGGATCGCGTTCCCCCTGTAAGTAACGGGGGCTGGGACCGTGCGCGTGCCACTCACTTTACTCCTACCTGGGGGACAGTGTTTGACCCAAACAAAAAAAAAAAAAAAAAAAAAAAAAGAAATGGACTATTGTTCAGCAATGAAAATAAACAAACTGCTGAAATAGGTGATGCATGGATGAATCTCAAAATCATTATGCTAAATGAAAGAAGCCAGCCAGGTATAGAAGACTCTATGCAGTACTCTCTGATTCCATTAATAAGACCATCTATTAATAGAAAAGTCAAAACTATAGGATTAGAGGATAGATCAGTAGTTGCTGGGGGTGAGGAAGACATATTGACGACACAAGGGCACGAGGCAACTTTTCAGGGCAATAGAAACATTTTATATTTTGACTGTGATATACAAGTATACACGACTGTACACATTTGTCAAAACTCAACATCCTCCTCTTCAAAAGGGTGAATTTTATTTTATGTCTACCTCTATAAACCAGGCTTTAGAAAATCAAACCAAAAAACACGGAGAGGATGAAGAAGAGGAAATAGAAAGGGAGGAGGGCAAGAGAGCTGAGCTTCCTCCTCCTGTGAGGAAGAAAATTGTGAAAAAAACTCACAGGGCTTCAAAGAAAGAGGACCACAAAATTCAAAACACCTGTTTGACAGCAGTAGCAGGGGAAAGTACTTAAGAGCATGAGCTTGCATTTTTCCGCCATTGGATTTGCAAAGGTCTGAAATATGGTAGCACCTAGTAAGAAATCTGCAGAGACACACAGTGTATGTCCATACTACCCTGAATGTCCCCAATGTCTACTGTGGATACACACATCCCTCCACTCCCTGCCCGAGGGTCAATAGTCTCCTCTCCATGGGGATCATTTGGGTACATATTTGAACTTTATATTCTGAATATTCTTTGACCCAGGAGACTTATTTTTATGAATTTAGCTTAAGGAAATAATAGAGCAATCCTGAAATAAATACATATCAAAATACTTATGATACTATCATGAACACATAACACTGAAAAGATATAAATGTCTATCAGTAGTTAAACAAAGGCCACTCTGAAAAACAGTGTGGCAGTTTCTTATAAAAGTAAATATGTACATACCATGCAACCCAGTAATCGCACACTGGGACTTTTATCCAAGAGAACTAAAACCTTATGTTCACACAAAAACCTGTGTATGAACATTCATTGCAGCTTTATTCATAATAGCCCCAAATTGGTAACAACTGCAGCGTCCCTCCAGTGGGTGAATGATTAAACTGTGATATAGCCATGCTATGAAATACAACTCAGCAACAGAAAAATAAAAAATAAAATAAAATAAATTTCCTGGTCAGGCACAGTGGCTCACGCCTGTAATCCCAGCACTTTGGGAAGCCAAGGCAGGAGAATTGCTTGAGCCCAGCAATTCAAGACCAGTCTGGGCAACATAGCAAGACTTCACCTCAATTTTTAAAAGAAATTTTAATCAAAATAAAATAAAAGTTTACTGAAAAACTATTGATACGACTTGGATGGATCTTAAGGGAATTATTCTGAGGGGGGTGAGAAGCCAGTCTCAAAATGTTGCATGCTGTATGATTCAATTTTATAGTACAGTCTTGAAATGACAAAATTATAGAGATGGAGGACAGATTAGTGGTTGCAAAGGGTTAGGGAGAGGGAGTGTGTGTCTTGAAAGGGTTGGTACAAGGGACTCTTATGGCCACGAAACAGTCCTGTGTCTTGATTGTGGTGGCAGTTTCAGAAGTCTTTTGTTTTATGATGTCAAAAAGTTGCATAGAAAACAGTTTGGCAGTTTCTTATAAAGTTAAAATACACTTGCCACACAACCAGCACACACAAATGTGTGTATATAAAACAGGTGAAATATGAATAAAGTCTGTGAATTGTACCAAAGTCAATATTCCATACACAAGATGGAGAGTGTTGGGTGAAGGGTACAGGGGACCTTTCTGTATGATTTTGTGCAACCTCCTGTGAATTTATAATTGTTTCAAAATTAAAAGTTAAAAAATACAGTACAAGAATTGCCATTTCACTATCGAAAACTATGTGTATATGGCCATGTAAAAGAGGAACACGAAATCTCATTGAATGGAAAGGGCAGGCTGAAAATAACATGCAGTAGCAGGGTATGTGTCTGTAAATCTCAGCACTTTGGGAGCCCAAGGCAGGAGGATTGTTTGAGCCCAGGAGTTCAACACCATCCTAGGCAACATAGCGAGACTTCATCTCTAAAAACAAACAAACAAAAAAAGAACTGAGTGAGTTGTAGTCCCAGCTACTTAAGAGGCTGAGGTGGGAGAATCACCAGAGTCCAGGAGGGCGAGGCTGCGGTGAGCTGTGATTGTATCACTGAACTCCAGCCTGGACAACAGAGAAAGACTCCAACTTAAAAAAGGAAGAAAAAGAAGAAGAAAGGAAGAGGAGGAGGGAGAGGGGGAGGGGGAGGAGAAAATAAGAAAAAAAGAAAACACATAATATAATCACATTTGTGAAACATTATGCTTCTATGCATGCTTGAGCATATAGGGATAGCTAGATGAATGGTCACCAAAATTTTCATAATGCTTTTTTGAGGGGAGAGGTTTTGGGTTTTTTTTTAACTTCCTTCTTTATATTTTCTATACTGTTTAAATTTTCTATTATAAACATAGATTACCTTCACAACAGAAAAATACAATTTTTAACTCTTAGGATTCAAAATATGCTAATAAAATGACTATCAATATAGAAAAAAAATAGTGACATATTGACTATGAAAGACAAAAAAGCATGTTGCAAAAAAATCATATTTTATTTTATGTTTGAGTCAAGGTCTCACTCTGTCATCTAGGCTGGACCTCCTGGGCTCAGGGAATTCTTCTGCCCCAGCATCCCAAGTAGCTGGGACTATAGACACATGCCACCAAATCCAGCTAATTTTTTTTCAGAAGGGACGAGGTTTAACTATGTTGCCCAGCTGGTCTCAAACTCCTGAGCTCAAGCAATCTGCCCGCCTTGACCTCCCAAAGTGCCAGGATTACAGGCATAAGTGTGAGCCACCGCACCCAGCCATATTTTATATACATGTGCAGAATCTGGAAGGGATATATGTAGGTATTAGCAGTGGTCACTTCTGGGTGGTGAGATTATAGGCTTACTTGTTTTGTTTGTCTATATTTTCCAATATTCCCCTATGTGGCATAGTTATACACTTCTCAAACTTTGTTTACTCTTCAGATAGTTTAGAAATTTACATATTTCAAACATAAACAAGAATGAAATACAAAAAAAGTATAAAATGCAAAGTGGCCCTCTCTCCTGTGTCACGCAGTCAGTCACCCCCAGGAAATCACCATTATTGGTGTTTTGTATATCTTCCAGAGTGTCTTCATATAGATATAAGCAGTTTTGCAAACAGCCCACTCTACATACTACTCTGCACATTATCTGTCTTTCGCTTGAAAATACATCTTGGAGTGCTTCCATATCAGTACCTAGAGGGTTCCACTTCTCAGCAGCAGAGCCGAATGTTGTAGGGATTGACTTAACCAGTCCCTACGGATGGCCATTTCTGCTGGTTCTGGTCATTTGCTCCTACAAACAATGCCGCTGTGCTCACATGACTTCCCACATGTGCAAGTTCACCCTTTGTCCATTTTTACATTGGCTTAGCCCTTTCCTTATCAATTTCTAGAAACTTTTTACATAATAGGAAATCAGCTCTTTGTTTATGATATGAGTTGCAAATATTTTTCCTAGTTTGCCACTTGCCTTTTAACACTATATATAGTCTTCTTTGTGCCATGTAGAAGTGTCTTTTGTAATAATTTTTATGTGATAGAATGTATCAGCATTTTCTCCTTAGGCTTTTAGATTTCCAGTTGTAGCAAGAAAAGCCCTCCCCACTTCAGTGTCATGAAGGAATTCTCCAAGGTTTCTTCTAGTGCTTTTATGGCTTAGTTTTTGACATTGGACATTTGCATGACCCTGGAGTACATCATAAAATACAGATCCAATTTTGATTTTTTTCCCCAGGTGGTCACCCATTTACTTAACATGATTTCTTTTTTAAATTTGTTTTTTATTTATTTGTAGAGACAAGGTCTCACTATGTTGCCCAGACTGGCCTCGAACTCCTGGGCTCAAGCCATCCTCCCACCTTGGCCTCCCAAAGTGCTGGGATTACAGGTGTGAGCCACTGCACCAGCTTATTTCTCAATATATATGTTTATTTTAAAGGAAGAGTAGAGACTCTGGAGTCACAGAGTTCTGGGTTCTCTCTTATTTGGCTATTCGGTTATTTGTTTGGCTGTTACCTTGAGTGATTCACCTACCCTCTCAGAATCTCAGAGAAGAGGCCAGAGGAAATTTTGGGGATACAAAGGAAGCCGCTGAATGAAACAATGTGAAATATTTCAGGGGAGAAAACCGAGGCCTCCCAAAGACCTGGCAGCACAGAAAGGACTTTGGGACAACTTATCCACCCCTTCACGGTACTGGTGGGGAAACTGAGGCCCAGACAGACAGATGGATTTGACCTCCAGGGTCTGGACCCTAAGGCCAGGTCCCCAGGCCCTTAGCCACACTGTTCCCAGGCAGCACCAAGGGCAGAGGAGCCTGACCCCATCACACAGCTGGGGAAATGAAGACCAAAGCAGAAGTGATACTTCCCGCAAGCACTCCAGACAGAAGCTGTGGTTCCCACCCCCTCTCCCAGGAGCAAGCCACAATCTTCACTTCTGCTTGCAACCTCCAGCATCCCCAACTCTTCAGAGAGGCCACCAGGCACCCTGGGCCACCTCATCTCCCACCTGCAATTTGTTACTTAGGGCCCTCTGGGAAACAGGAATACCTGACCTGACTTCCAAGATGGTTCTGACTGACCGTGAGGAAACTGAATACTCCTTAAGAGAAGTTTGCTTGGGGTTCTATGGCAGGTCGGTGGCCAAGCTGGGACTCCAACCCAGGGCTCCAAGGTCCAGTGCTCTATCCCTGCGTACTGCAGCCTCCCAAAGCTGGCTTGGTAGCTGAACTGCTGTGTAGACGAGTAAGACTCTACTTAGGCCAACAGAGAGATGAGGAGACATGGAGAGCACAGGAAAGAGCCTTTGAAAGACAGATTTGATAACCGGCTCCAATATTCAGTGCCTGAACTGTGTGGCCTTGTGCGAGGAACTTGACCTCTCTGTGCTTTAGCTTCTCTCATCTGTAAAATGAGGCCAAGGAAAGCTATTTCCCAGAAAGAAAGAGGCTCAAACGATTATTTCTATGCCCCACACTCCTGGGAATCAGCCCTGTCTCAGGCCCAGGGCTCTGACCAAAGTCTTCAGTCAGAAATATATCTGAGCAAGGCTTGGGAACCAGTCTTCCTCCCTGGAGCTGATCATGCACCCCAAAAGCCCACCTCTTCCTAGCAGCAGCAGGGCTTGCTGGGCCAGCCATGCTCCTGCCTATGGCCCTGCCTGCATCCTCCTGACAGCTGTTCCTACCAACTACAGCCTGGAGCCCCTGCCCCTGGTTTCCCCCTGGCCTGGATGAGGAATGAACCTGTGGCCTCTGCCAAAAAGCCCTGAGAGAAGCTATTATTAGCCCCACTTCACAGGTGGAGAAAGAGAGGCATGCCAAAGCCCAGTAGGAAGTCTGTGACCGAGCTGGCATCGAGGCCATTTCCCTGAGACATGCTGTCCCCAGGCTCTGAAGGGAAGTGTACCTGTTTCAGTTTACCAAGCACAAACTCTGTGCTGAGCCCCATACTGGCAGCCACCCAAGGTGCAGGCTAACCGCCCTGGCCCCATTTTACAAATGAAGAAACTGAGATCCAGAAAAGAAAGCTCCTGTAACTTGCCCCAGGCCACATGCGGAAGCTAAGATTTGAACCCCACACCTAACCACCCCTTAACTTAAATTGCCTCTTCTTCCAAAAACACAGATCTCGACATTCCCCTAGATTTGGAGTTGCCACCCAGAAAGGGAATGAGGACGGGTCCCCAGCTTGCTGCTACGGAGACGTCACAGGGAGATGCCCGGTGCCCTATGAGAGGCCTGTGGATGAGGACAGAGAGCTGGGTGGGCTGAGGGAAAAGAGAACTGGACGGGGCTAACCTGGGAAGCTGCTGTTGCCGTCCCTGCTGCCGTCCTGGCCGCTGCCCCGCTGCTTCTGCAGGAAGAAGGGGAAGTCGCGAGGCACCAGGCCTCAAGTGGCCTCTCCCTGCACCCCACACCTGCAAGCCACTCCACTCCTCTCTGCTCCCTTCACCTCACACCCACACACCACACACACAGTTCACTTCTTCTTTCACCAGTGGCAGCCTTGCTGCTTCCTCTGAGCTGAAGGCCATGCCTAGGTCATCCTTTGATCTCACCCCTCGGAGCCTGCATCACTTCCTGAGGCGGCTGCATCTCAGTGGAGGTGCTCAAGGACTGGGCATCGTGCAGGGTTTAAGACCCACCTCAGTTCTGCACTCTTAGGCAAGAGACGTCGCCTCTCTGGGCCTCCATTTCTCCATCTGTAGAAAAGGGAGAATGATCTGTCTGTCCTGACCATCGGTGGGATTGATGATGTCAAGGACCTCAGGCAAAGGCTGGGTGATTTGGGGCAAGTAACTTGCACTCTGAACCTCAGTTTCCCCTCTGTGCAATGGAGATAACGACAGTACCACCTTGTGGAGTAGTGTGGGGCTTATACAAGGTAAACCTGGTGAAGTCACTGGAAATGCTCCATGAAGCCGTCATGTTTCACAGATGAGGAGCCCGAAGCCCAGAGAGGACCAGGACCTGGCCCTGAGTTACCCAGTGGCAGAGTCCTCTGGGGAGGAGTTCCCTGGCAGACCAGCTCAGAAAACCTGCCAAAACAGTGGAGCTGGGAAGCTGGCCAACTTCTCCTTGAGCTGGGAGCCTGGGCAAGTCTGTCCTATACCAGCTGCATGCTCTGCAGAACCTTAAGGGAAAGGGGGGAAGTGATTGTGAGGGGTGGGAGGGAGCAGGGGAAGACAGGGAGCTCTCTCCTGCCAGGGGCCCATCCAGATTTTCTGGGAAAGCTGTGACTTAGGAATGTGTTCTTCTATCCTGGGGGCAAGATGGAGCTGCAGCCAAAGGGAGAAGCCAGACAGGTCCCAACATGGTCTCCCTCCTCCCCCACCAAGCCCTTCCAGCACCAGTCCAAGCACAGCCCACAGGCGGCCTCTGCAGGTAGGGGAGGAGAGTAACTCTGTGGCAGGCAGCTGGGCCCCCCACCCCAGCTGCAGTGTGAAGGCTTTGCAGGAATGCCGGTGCACCTGGGTCCTGGCTTCTTGGCTATGTTTCCACTTGGGTATACTGTTTGCCTTTTTTTGTACTTTGGTTTTCTTTGGCCGTGACCCAGACCTTGACCTCCAAGCCCTTCCTTTCCTGGCTGCCTCGAGACTTGCCACGCCAGCTACCTCCTTCCTCATACTATACATGAACCCAAGTGGCTGCTGTCAGGGCCCAGGAGAAAGCTCTGCCTGCCTCCGTAGTCCCCCTATTTTCCAGCCTGGGTTCGTACCAGCCCCACCGTGCCCTGCTTCAGTTGGGGTGCCAGTTACTTAGCCCTCACTCCAGATCCTGGAACTCACTGCCAAGACACTCTCCTGCTCAAAAGCTGATAGTGGCCCCCTAGTGCCTTCACAGTCTAACCCCATCCAACTTCCTCTTTCACCCAGTGTGGGTGTGCTTGCTGTACCATACCCTCTCCCTGCTCCATCCCAGCTATGACACACACAGGGACCAGGGCAGCTCTCTGGCTCCTCTCCACCCATCAGGGCCCTGCCTCCTCTGGGAAAGTGTCTCTGCCTCCTACTCCCCTACAGCACATTCTGGATGCTTGAGCTTTACGGGTCATAACAGAGCCTGCTCAGGCTCCCAGGCAGGAGGGCCACGCACCATTACAAGGAAAGTTCTCCCCATGTAGAGGCTACTCACCTGGTGAGCTGCAAAAGGACTGTACATGGGACTCCAACAGGACTTGAGTTACACCATAAAAAAGTCATGAAGGTTTCAAGTCTTTCTCAATCTTGGTTGTGTCCTGCAGAAGCCTAGGCTAGGGCCAAACTGTTTCACCCTTCTCTAGAACTGACTTATGTCCCCTTCCTCCTCCCACCCCCATTTTCCAATCTTTTGTTAGACACCAAAAAGCAAGATGTCTGATTTTCTAATTTTTTTTTTTTAGTTGGAGTCTCACTCTTTGTCGCCCAGGCTGGAGTGCAGTGGCACACTCACCACTACCGTAGCCTCGACCCGCTGGGCTCAGGCGATCCTTCCGCCTCAGCCTTTCAAGTAGCTGGAACTACAGGTGCATGCCACCATGCCCAGCTGGTTTTTGTGATTTAACGAGGTCTCATCAAGTTGCACAATCTGGCTTGAACCCCTGGGTTCAGGCAATCCTCTCACCTGGGCCTCCCAAAGTGCTGGGATTACAAGCTGAACCACCACGCCTGGCATTTTTTTTTTTTTAAGCAGGATTTATTGAGAGGACAGAAAAGCTCCCACAGTGGGAGGGGACCTGAGGGGGTCGCCCTTCTAATTTTTTATTGTTGAAAATATAACAAAATTTACTATTTTAACCATTTTTAAGTATACAGTTCAGTGTCATTAAGTATAGTCACACTGTTGTACAAACACTACCACCATCCATCTCCGAAACTTCTTTCCTCTTCCCAAACTGAAACCCTGAACCCATTGGACAAAACTCTCCAATCTCTCCTCCCTTCAGCCCTTTATAGGCTGGGGTGCAACCACCATCATTCTATCTTCCATCTCTGTAAACTTGACTGCTCTGAGTGCCTCGTGCATGTGAAATCATAAATGTTTGTCCTTCTGTGACTGGCTTATTTCATTTACTATAATGTTCTCAAGGTCTATCCATGTAGCAGTGTCAGAATGTCCTTCCTTTTAAAGGTCGAGTAATATTCCACTGAATATATACACCACATTTTGTCCATCCATTCATCTGCTGATGGACACTTGGGTTGCTTCTGCCTCTTGGCTATTGTGAATAATGCTATGAGCATGGGTGTACAAATTATGTCCCTTTTAAGCCAAGAAAACACTTTTAGCTAGATTTTAATAACACTTTTGTTTGTGCACTATTTGTATGATTTTCTACTTGTGGCAAGCAATTCAGATTTTCTATTTACCACAGTAATACGAACTAGTTTCTTAAGATACACATATGTCCTAAAAAGTGAAACGATTTAAGGAAAAACAAAGTAAATAAGGGCACAAAGGCTATGTGTCAGTGGCAAAAAGTGGTGACAGTGACAGCAGTTCGTGTGAGTTATCTGGGCTTTACAGCCACCCTGTGAGCCGGGTGCCATTACCACCATCTCACAGTATGGTGTGAACCTCAGTCAAAGCCCTGCAGGGCCTCTGAGGGGGCTGACACCAGAATAGCAAGCATTTGAAGTGTCTGGAGGTGTTGATTTAGGAAGAAAAGTGACAAACTGAAAGGGGCAGGTCTGGCTCTGAGGCCTCCCAGCCAGCCACCTGGCTTCCAATCTTCCCTTTCCTCACTGTGAGATGGTGGTAATGGCACCCAGCTCACAGGGTGGCTGTAAAGCCCAGATAACTCACACGAACTGCCAAGCCTGTGGCCAGCAGCCATTTTGGTTTCATGAGTGGGACGCTCTCCCCGCCTTACCCCTCGCAAGAGTCACCCCTAGGAAAGTAACTATTCTTTCCTCCTTTAGGAGAGACGACCCCATGTGGGCCTGCGGACAGGTACACCACCACCTCAGCTTTCACCACCTTCCCCAGCCCTAGTCCCATCTCCACAGACTGGGCATGAGCTCTGGGCTCTTGGTTCACGGCTGTCTCTAACTGGCTGTGGGACCTTGTATAAGTCTGGGCCAAGAACCTCTCCGCTTCTTCCTTTCCCCAACTTTAAAATGGTGATGTCCCTGTCCTGAGTGTTCACCCCCCACATATCCCCACCGAAATCTGTCTGATTGCCAGATGCTGATCGTCAAACATTCAGCCACACAGAGCCAATACAAAGCAAATGAATGGTCGAGTGAAACTGCCTAGCTTGCAAAAAGTGTGGGATTTCACAAAGCTGATGGAAACAGAGAAATGGAGCAGCAGCCACCACAGAACAAGAGAGCATCTGCAGGGAAAGTGTTCCAGCCCCGCAAGAGAGTCGCTGGACCATCAGAGGATTCAGAGTGATCCTGGGCTTGAGAAACTCTCAAATATGTTTGCAAAAATGAACCTCTTCCTGCAAAAAAAAAAAAAAATTCCAGAAGAAAAGAAGCTACATACTCAACTTTGTCAGGAAAAAAAAAAGTATTCAAATATTAATATTCATTTCATTATTTGCTCATTCGAAGGTATGCCTGGTTGCAGTCATAATCTAAATACCGTTCATCATGGTGGTAAAACCAATTCATCTTTATAATGTTTCGTTTTTTTTTCTAGGTGAAATCCCAATCCAGCCAGCTTCTCTCCACTCTCTTCGTGGATTTTTGGTTCCTTCTTTTAAGCAGATGCACCTCAGGGGGCCTTCCAGGGTACAGGATGTGGTGAAGGGAGGTCTGCCCGACGCCGTCCCCACTTCTCTTCCTAGACCGCAGACACGCTACTCCCCAAAGGAGAGGAAACCCCCAAAGGGCCGGGCGCATGCAAGGGCGCGGTCAGAGTAATTGCGGGGGCCGCCACCCAACATCTCAGTGCGAGTCTCCGCCGGCCGGGCCAGATGCCCCCACCCCACGGCCCCGCCTTCTTAACAAGCGCGAGGTCGCCTTTGGCAACACTTTCGCTATACAAAAGGGGAAACTGAGGCCCGAGGAGGGCACAGACTTGTTGGCCCAAGTCCACTCGGTGGCAGAGCTGGCACTAGAAAGCACGCAGGTAACAAAAATGAAGACTTGGGAAGCGCGCTCCACGTGCTGAGCCCGGGGCCCGCGGTGCCCACCTCTACCC
>CAUYQG010223531.1:0-26132 GCA_963574415.1 Tarsius wallacei | reverse complement strand
TTCTTCCAAACTATTGTTAATATTGATATTTTGACCTCCTATTATGAATCACAATGTTTTTAATGGCATCTAGAATGGTGAATCTTTTCCAGAAGGTTTTCGATGTACTTTGTCCAGATCCATCAGAGGAATCAATGTATTTCTTACATAATAAGACTTAGAAGTTACAATTACTCCTTGATCTGTGAGTTATGGAATGGATATTGTGTTAGTAGATATGAAAACAACACTAATCTCCTTGTATATCTTCATCAGAGCTCCTGGTTGACCAAGTGCATAGTACATGAGTCGTGAAACTTTGAAAGAAATATTTTCTTCAGAGCAGCAGATTTCAATAATGGGCTTAAAATATTCAGTAAACCATGTTATAGATAGATGAGCTGTCTATATAGGCTTTGTTTTATTTAAAAAGTACAGGCAGTGTAGATTTGTCATAATTCTTAAGGGACCTAGTATTTCAGAATGGTAAATAATCATTGGCTTCAATTTAAAGTCTACAGCTGGCCGGGCTCGGTGGCTCAGCCTGTAATCCCGCGCTTTGGGAGGCCGAGGTGAGTGAATTGCCTGAGCCCGCGGGTTCGAGACCCGCCTGGGCAACTTTGCAAACTTCATCTCTACAATAAGTCAAAAAAAATTAGCCGGGTGTGGTAGCATGCACCTGTAGTTCCAGCTACTTGGAAGGCTGAGGCAGAAGTATCTCTGGAGCCCAGCAAGTTGAGGCTGCGGTGGCCGGGAGTGGCCACTGCACTCCATTCTGGGCGACTGAGTGAAACTCCAACTCAATAAATAAATAAATAAAATAAAGTCTACAGCTGCATTAGTCCCTAGCAAGAGAGTCTCCCTGTCCTTTCAAACGTTGATTGTAGGCATTGGCTTTTCTTTTCAAGCTATGAACATATTAGTTAGCACCTTCTTCAAATATAAGGCTATTTCATCTGCATGGAAAATATGTTGTTTAGGGTAGCCATCTTTACCAACTAATTTTCTTAACTAATCATCTGGATAACTTGCTGCAGCTTCTTTAACACTTGCTACTTCACCTTGCACTTTTATTTTATAGAGTTGGCTTCTTTCCTAAAACCTCATGCACTAAACTCTGCAATTTTAAACTTTCCTTTTAGAGCTTCCTCAACTCTCAGCTTTTCTAGAATGAAAGAGAGCCAGGAACTTGATCTGGATTCATCTTCAACATAAAAAATGCTGTGGCTGATTTGATGTTCTATCCAGACCACTAAGACATTTTCTATGTCAGCAATAAAGTTTAACTTTATTATTTGTCTGTTCACTGGTGTTGCATGTTTAATTTCATTTAAAACTTTTCATTTTTTTAAAGCCCTGCAAATGTATTCATTTGCATTCAAGATTTGTTTAATTTTTGTGCCCAATAGGCTTAGCTTTCAGCCTATCTCAGCTTTCAACATGCCCTTCTCACTAAACTTAATCATGTCTAGCCTTTGATTTAAAGTGAGAGATGTGCAAATTTTCCTTTCATTTAAATTAGAGGCCTTCGTACTTTGATGTATCTCAGGGAATAGAGAGGCCTAAAGGGAAAGAGATAGGGGAAAGTCTGTTCTGTAGAACAGTCAAAACAAACATTTATTGTTAAAATTGACTGTAATATGAGAGTGGCTTGTGGTGCCCAATTTCAATAGTAATATCAAAGATCACTGATCACAGATTCCGCACAGATATAGCAACAATAATAATAATAGCGATAATAATAATAAAGTTTGAAACATTTAGAGAATTACCAAAACTTGACACAGAGACCAAAGTGAGCACATGCTAGTGGAGAAATGGCACTAATAGACTTGCTTTTTACAAGGTTGCCACAAACTTTCAATTTGTAAAAAAACAGCACAGTATTTTTATAGTGTGATAACTTGAAACACAATATAATGATGTTTGCCTGTATATGTTGAGTATATACAATAACTGACAATTAAATTCAAAAACTCATCCTACAAAAAGTGCTACATACCTCATTGCTGAATATCACTATGGTCACCTTTGATGTACTCCTCTTGGGAAGCTATGCAATAATGGCAGCACCTAGTGTACCCATCAAAACAATTTTGGAACTCTTCTTCTGGAATGGCCATCAGAATTGTTGTATTATTACCCTTGATGTGATGAATGTTTTCAAAATGTCTTCCAATTTTTTAATATTCAGATAAATAAAAAAAGTCATTAGGGGCCAGATCAGGTGAGTTGGGTGGGGGTTCCAATACATTTATGTGTTTTGGGGCTAAAAACTCTCTTACAGATAGTGCTGTCTGAGCTGGTGCATTTCAAGATGCAAGAGCTCCTTTTGGGCCAATTTTGCATACACCTTTCTTATGCCAAGATTTTCAGTTAAGATTTGCCTAACTGTTTCTCTATCTATGTTTATTTGGTATACTATGCTTCTTACAGTCAGCTGGCAATTTTGACATACAATTCGATACATATTTGCAATGTTTTTTTTTTTTTGAGTTGGAGTCTCACTCTGTCTCCCAGACTAGAGTGCAGTGGCCACTCCCGGCCACCGCAGCCTCGACCTGCTGGGCTCCGGCGATCCTTCCGCCTCAGCCTTCCAAGTAGCTGGAACTACAGGTGCGCGCTACCATGCCCAGCTAATTTTTGACTTATTGTAGAGATGAGGTCTCGCCAAGTTGCCTAGGCGGGTCTCGAATCCGCGGGCTCAGGCAATCCATTCACCTTAGCCTCCCAAATCGCGGGATTACAGGCTGAGCCACCGAGCCCGGCTTGCAATGGTTTTTCAGTTCTGCTCATTATTGGTTGTCCTGACTTCTCTTCAACAGTGATGTTTTCTCTCCCCTTAGAAAAACTTTTTAATCCATTTGTACACTGCCGTTTTCTTCATGGCATTATCCCCATAAACTTGGGCTAACATGCCCCTGATTTCACTTCCACTCTCTCCAAGTTTAACAAGAAATTTAATGTTTATTTGTTGCTTTAATTCAAGCTCTGACATTCTCATGACAGCACACAAAAACATACAATAACAATAATGAATGCCACCTCACAAGACATTGCTACACATTGACACAAACAAACACAGCTGTAAGACGTTAATATAACAAGACTATGGAACCTTACCAAGTTGTTTAGACAGTGTTGTCAATGTAAGTGTAAGGTGGCAAGTTAGTGAACTTGATTGTCATTCTGTGTATATATGTGTGTGTGTATATACTGGGGGTGCCAAAAAAAGTATACACGTCTTAAGGGCATATGACGGCAGCAATGTGCAGTATGACATTTGCTAAAAGGTTGGCAGTAAACAAATGAAATGTCACCATGCGACAAGCAAGACAATCAAAGAAAATGGTGGAAGCACAGTTGTTGTTTGAGGAGCTCAAGACCATTTCGAAGTTCAAGAACGTCGTAGAAGTATAACGACAATGGAGGTGTAAGTATGTAGCAGAACTTCCAACATTCCAAACAATTGCATGATTTTGTGATAAGTTTGAGATGCATGGAGGCCTTGTACAGCAACAAGTCCTGCAGTAGTTTGCCGTAATAATAATAATCATAAGTGTCTGGACACTGAGCTCCTCTTGTAATTGCAGAAGTCAAATATGGCTTGTATTTATCTTTTGTTATTAGGATATATTGAGCATTACAATTTTAATAGTTTTTTTCCTTTCTTAAAATGTGTATACCTTTATTTTGGCACCCTCATTGTGTATATACATATATATATATATATATATATATTCATTTTATTGATTATCTTTCTGTAGAGAACCCTGAATAATAATATACAAATTTACTGTGCTATTTTTAAAAAATTATTTCATACTTGATTAATTTATTTCCACTGAACTGTTGGTTTAAAAAATAAGTTTATTTTAGGCTATAATTTTCTTTAAGTATCACTGTAGAAACATCTCATATATTTTAATATGTTAGTGGCATTATTTAGCTGTAAATATTGTAGCTTATTTTAGATATTTCATAGTATTCATTGTCATTTTCTGTTTAACTCCTAGGTTATGTAGAGTTCTTTTTGTTTCCACATAATATAGAATTTTTGCGCCATTTATTTTTATTGAATTTTTGTTTTGATTGCTTATCAAAAAATGTACACAGTTGTAATAGTTATTTGGACATTTGACATAAAAAATTTACATTCTTTATGACTATGTGTAGTCAGTTTTTATAATTATGCCATGTGTGCTTCAAAAATATATATATAGACAATCCTAAAGTTATGATGGTTCAACTTACTGATTTATTATTTTTTTAGAGACTAGGTATTGCTCTGCTGCCCAGGCTGAAGTGCAGTGGCAAGATCATAGCTCATTGTAACCTCAAGTTTCTGTGGTCAAGAGATTCTTGCATCTCAGTTTCTCTAGTAGCTAAGACTACAGGTGTGTGTCACATGCCCAGTTAATTTTTATTTTTTTGTAGAAAAATAGTCTTTCTCTATTACTTAGGCTGGTTTCAAACTTTGGGCCTTAAGCAATCTTCTTGTCTTAGCCTCTCAAAGCACTGGGATTACAAATGTGAATCACCACATTTCTTTGATTTTATAAAGAATTTATTGAACTGCAACTCCACTGTAAGTCAAGGAGCCTCTTTCATCTTTAGCCATTGGATCTATGTTTCTTTCTTTCTATCTTTTTTTTATTTTTTTGATTTGAAATTTCACTCTGTCACCCAGGTTGGGGTGCAGTGGGACACTCACGGCCACCGTAGCCTGGACCTGCTGGGCTTAGGCAATCCTTCAGCCTCAGCCTTCCAAGTAGTTGAAACTACAGACGCACGCCACCACGTCCGACTAGATTTTGTGATTTATTGTAGAGAAGAGGTCTCACCATTTGCCCAGGCTGGTCTTGAACCCCTGAGTTTAGTCGTTTCTCTTGCCTCAGTCTCTCAAAATGCTGGGATTACAGGCTGAGCCACTGTGCCTCCTGAATCTCTGTTTCTTATTATGCAACTGCATTGTAAGTCAAGGGGCCTCTTTCATCTTTAGCTATTGGATCTATTTTTCTTATTATATGTGTAGACAGCACTGTGTGGTATTTAAGAGCATTGTGTCTGATGTCTGACTATGAGTTTTAATAATGGTTTTACCACTTTGAGGCTGTATCACTTTAGAATAGCCACTTGGCCAGCTCCGTGGCTCAGCCTGTAATCCCAGCACTTTGGGAGACCAAGGGGAGTGGATTGCCTGAGCCTGGGAGTTCGAGACCAGCCCGGGCAACTTGGCGAGACCCTGTCTCTACAATAAATCAAAAAAATTAGCCGGGCATGGTAGCACGTGCTTGTGGTTCCGGCTATTTGGAAGGCTGAGGCGGAAAGATCACTGGAGCCCAGCAGGTTGATGCTAGGGTGGCCATGAGTGTGCCACAGCACTCCAGTCTGGACCACTGAGTGAGACTCCAACACACACAAAAAAGAAAAGCCACTTAATCTTTTAAAACTCAGTATTATGAACATTTTACAGACGAAGTGCATTGAACAGTGCCAGAAACATAATAAGCACCTAATAAATATTGTCTATTATAATTAAGTCAAGATTGTTTTTGTGGTATTAAAATCTTCTAAAACCTTAATGATTTGTACAAGTCTAATCTGTTTCTGAAATAGTTATGTTAAGTTTATACTAATTGTGGTTGTGTGAATTTCTTCTTTTAGGTTTTTCTTTATATATTTATTTATTTTAAAGCTATATTGCTAGGTATATAAATTTTGTAACTGTTATATATTTTCGGCAGTTTGTTCTTTTTAGCTTTATGGAGTATCTCAATCACTACTGATAGGTTTCACATTAACTTACATTTCTTTTTCTTATTTAGTATTGCTACACTATCAGTATTTTGTTTTATAACTGCCTACTGTTATACCTTTCTTTACGCCTTTTTGTTATAATGTTGTGTTAAGGAGTTGTCATAATAATGCCTCACGTAAATCACCTGAAAATTTCAACAACTTTTAATAACAAGCATTTATTTATTGCACATTAGTTTGCTAAGGCTGCCATACCAAAGTACCACAGACTAGGCGTCTCAAACACCGTTTATTTTCTCACAATTCTAGAGGCTAGTAGTCTGAGATCAAGTTTTTGACAAGATTGTTTTTTTGGCGGGTGGGGGGGGTTTCCCCCTGGGGCTTCCCTCCTTGGCCTGTAGATGACCATTTCCTGGCTGTGTCTTCACATGCTCTTCCCTCAGTACACGTCTGTTTAAATTTTCTCTTTTTATAAGGATACTAGTCATACGGAATTAGAAACCACACTAATAACCTCACTTTACCTTAATTATCTCTTTAAAAACATTACCTCCAAAAACATTGTCTCTATGATACAATAAGTCACATTTTCAGGTATTGGGATACAAACTTCAACATATGAATTGGGGAGATACATTGCAGATCATGACACATGATTATCTTTTTGCAAAAGGCAGAGTGAAAGAGGGCAGTATAACCCCCTAAGTACATTTAAAGTCTCTGCTTCAGTCAGATCTACTAATATTTCATTGGATAAGCAATTCACATGACAACTCCAGTATCAATGAACAAAGGAATTATACGATACTCTAGTATGAGGACTTGCAAAGGCACACAGGAAACACTGTGGATCAGAGAGAGTTGATGAATTAATTGGAAACAATAATCCAAGCTAGCATGTTGCATAGGGACCAGAGTGAGTGAATTTAAATAACGTATCTTCCACTTAATTACTTAACTTTTGTAAAATAGAGATAATAATACTTTATAAGTTTATTTTGCAGAAATCCCATCTCCCATATTTCATGTGTCATTGTCGTGTATTTTAGATTCATTTTCTTTTATGCTTCTTAGTAATTATCATAAACTTTTAATTTATCAGAATGTATACCTCTTTACAAATCATATGACTTCTTATATATTATTTCTTCCTTTTGTTTTTTTAAAAATCCTTCTTGATTATGTATATAATTTAGTAGTTATTCCAGAAAAGATCTGGGAATAGTAAAATCAATGTCTGAATTTATAAAGTGTATTTTTTAAAAGTAGTCATTGGATAATATTATTGCTGGGACTAGAATGCAAGAGAAATGTTTAAAAAAATCATTCTTTATTCTGTCTTATTTTCATTCTTTTTCTAGATAATCAATATTATCTCTCTTATAATGTACATATATAAATATATATTACATATGTTTACTTTTATATAAACATGTATAACCTTTGATTCCCTAGAGTTTAAGATATTCTAGTTGCAATTTGTTTTTATTTATTTGTATTGAGACCTGATGCAGATTTAAAATATGAGGACTCATGCCTATAATAAATTCTGGAAATATTATCTGCCATATTCCACAATTTCTCTATTTATTCATTCTATTCTCTTTGTCTATCTTTTCTTTCAAATCTTTTCATCTTTTTCTTTTTGTCTCTCTGTGCTGCAATTTAAGAGACATCTCCAAACCTGTCTTTCAGTTCATTAATTTCTTTCCTTGGCAATAGCCAGATTGAGGCTCAAATCATCCACTTATGTGTTTCACTTATGTCAATGACCATATTTCTCCTTAATTTAGTGTGTATTAATTACTTTTTGTATTCACCTATTATATGTACTAATTATTTTGGTCCTAATAAACCAGCTGTCTCCAAAATTTGTTATTCCATAATCTCTTTAAACATCTCAACATATTAATCTTAAGTAATTACAGGGTTTTTAAATTTTCATCTTATTCCTGAGATGCAAAATCTATTATCATTTGCATTTTATTATTCTCCCTTGTGGTATTTATTTTTCTTGTGGGGTTTATAATTATTCACAATATTTTTATATACAAGACGGGTTTGTTTCAAGGGAGTCCACCAATGTACCTTGGTTTGGAGAGTATTCTTACACAGTAGATTTTTGTTTGCCTCTGCAGAAATCTCTATAAGTGAGATAGAAAAACAGGTATTAAGCAGGAAAGCTGAACTGAAGTGTCTTATCTTAAGTAATCAGTTGCATGCCATTTCCTTTAACCGCAATCTCTGCTTTTGTAAGCACACTTTACTGCCTCTCATATTGAAATGTCCATAAAGATGTCTGCTTCAATGCTTGTTGTGGAAGTAACTGTTCCTAGTCCTAAATTTAAAATTGCAAACCCGTCAATGGCAAACCCAAGTATGTTGTAATCACAAAAAGCTCTATAAAAGCAGCCTGAAACTGAGGGTCGGGACTCAGGTTTGGGGAGGCTACTCCACCTGATACTTCCAGAATAAACACCTTCGATTCTCCTCTCAGTCTCTGGTGCCTGTTCTAAGAGCACTCATTCCTATTCCTGGTGAGTTGCTGCAATTGCTATAGCGGTCTTATACCAGATGTCTTTTTATAAATGTAAATGCCTATATTAATGTCTCACCAGGGGTTTTAAAAAATGAATTTAGCCGGGCTCGGGGGCTCAGCCTGTAATCCCGCGCCTTTGGGAGGCTGAGGTGAGTGGATTGCCTGAGCCCGCGGGTTCGAGACCCGCCTGGGCAAACGAGACCTCATCTCTACAATAAGTCAAAAAAAATTAGCCGGGCGTGGTAGCACGCACCTGTAGTTCTAGCTACTTGGAAGGCTGAGGCGGAAGGATCGCCGGAGCCCAGCAGGTCAAGGCTGCGGTGGCTGGGAGTGGCCACTGCGCTCGTCTGGGCGACAGAGTGAGACTCCAACTCAAAAAAAAAAAAAATTTAAATTATCTTACCCATTTAGCAATGACCTCTTATTTTGGGCAACTTCTTTCCCTACTTCTCACGCTATTTTAAAATACAGCATATTAATAAAAAAATTGACATTCAGAAAGGCCAACAGATCAAGAGGCAATTGTCATTAAAGTAATAGTTTATGGCTCACACTTGCCAAAAGGATATGGCATGCCATGCCATGCCATGAAGGGTTACTTGAGAAAGTGAAGTTGGCCACAGGTAGGGCTGAGGGTGAACTGTGGGTAAAATCCGTGTGTGTGTGTGTGTGTTTGTGTGTTGGTAAGGGACAGGTGAATGAGGGATGGTAAGCAGTTTTAGAATTGGTTAATTTTAATAATTTCAGTGGGTCTGGGGTATGAGTACTGTACCTATTTGTCTTGTACCTGCCCCTAGTGTAATTAGGGCTGGTGAAGTATAAGGGCATGATAAAGGTGGATTGATTGGTTTGCATTTGAAAATTATGGTCTGGATAAGCTGTTTATTATCTCTAGGGATGGGCTAGCCCTAGGAAGGGCAGTCTCTTTAGGGCCAGCAAGACCCCAGATATCAAAGCATCAGAATACAGAACATAAAAGACATGACTAACATGATTTTCAAATCCCATTCCTTAAAAGTAAGCTTTGTTGTTTCCTGTTTGAGCCAGTTTTATACATGAAATAGTCCTTCAAGTGTTTACCTTATGTAGATAAGATTGTTTTAGCTTTCTGCATAGGTATCATGACCTAAATTATCCTCCTCATTTTAGTGTTAAATGTCCCTGCTTCTGGCTGTTAACATGTATATCCTGCCTTGACTTCTCATAAACCTTGTGGCTTTAGCTCACACTTACCACTCTAGCTTAAAGTTACCTCTTTTTTCTGATACCTGGAAATTTTTTCTTGGTTTGATTAATCTTGCTTAGATTAAATATTTTTAATGCTATGATGATGGTTGTTATAGTTAATTCTATCCTACCTATGCAGTTAGTGCAGAAACAAGAATTTCACCTATCATCTTTGTTTCCTGTGTTGACCGGAATACTTTTCCATAATTTTCATGGCTATACTGAATTAATACATTTTGGTTTTTAAGCATATACATTCCAGCAGATGAAAGAACAGTCTGGTGTTTATTGTCTGTGATCATATTGCAAATGTGTTATTGACTCACTGAAAAGGTAAAGAAAGCTCTGACCTTCATTCAGGAAACTGCAATTATTTCTTCAGAAATTTAATGTGCTACTTGGTAAGTCACTCCATGTTCTAATTTTTTAAATTCTCAGTGAAAAGTGAACAGGAAAAAAAAAAATGAAGCAAGGTTACATGAAAGAAAGTGGAAATCATTGAAAGGCTGAAAAAGTTGACTTGTAGGCTAGCATCAATTATGATTAAAGGGAGGAGAAGTGTAATTAGGATCTGTTTTACATACCTGTTTAAAATGTTGGCAATAACCTTTTGAGGTCTCTTCTAATTCTGGGATTCTATGATTCTACAATCATATATAGCTAGCATGTAATATAATTATGTATTTTAAAAATTATTTATCAAATATTCTTTATTGGGTTAAACTGTATTGCATTGTCAATATATAGCCTTTTTCCATCACCAAACAGCAATTTTATATGGTTCTTTTCAATAGTAGAGGTTCTAATATTTGCCTTGTCAAAGAGTTAGACAATGCAGATATTAACATAAATGATACACATATCTGGCTTCCACAATCCATAATGGAATTATATATGTAATTTATATATACACAACATATAATCTAATAAATAATAGTCAATAAATATTATAATGTAATATATGTCTGTGAAAAAAATGAGTAGAAAAAATTATCTAGAATGGTCTCTGAGAAGAAAGAAGGAAAGAGTTGCTAACTCTACCAGAGGATATATGGAAAGTCAATATCAACGAGGTAATATCAGATCTTAAAGGAACTTCCCAAAAAAAAGAAGACAGAGCATTGTGTGTTCAGAAAATGTTGAATATTGCCTTAATGCTAGAGTGCAGATTTGAGTGGAGATGAGTGGCTTAGGTGAGACTGTAGAATGAAATTGATGCCAGACTGTGAAAAGACTTTTATGTCAAACTAAGAGGTATCCTATAGGTAATAGAAAGCCATTGAAAAGTCTTAAGTCAGAAAGTGACCAAATCAGACATATTGTTTGTGAAGTTTTGGTATGAACATTCTGAGGAATATATTAAAGGAGAAGAGACAGCCACACTAAGAGATACTAGTTAATAGGTCATAACATTTTGTACAAACCTATTATGTGTTTAGCTACATAACTATTATAGTTACTTTTTATTTCATCATTATAATTGTATGTGGTTGATATTTTTCACATTTTATAGATGGTCTAACTTAGGTTAAGAGATACTGAGTAACTAAGCCAATACAGACTGAATATCCCTTATTCAAAATGCTTGAGATCAGAACTGTTCCGGATTTGTTTGTTTTGTTTTTTGGAAACTTTGCATTATGCTGGTTAAGTATTCTTAATCCAAAAATTCTAAATCTAAAGTGTTATAACAAGCATTTCATTTGAGCATCATGTTGACATCCCCTTAAGTTCAGGTTTTGAAGCAGTTTGGAATTCAGATTTTCAAATTAGAAATACTTAACAAACATACATATTAATACTTATTTCAAGTTTGAATTTGAACCTAGAACTCTCTCAGGGTACAAGCCAAAGCCATATTACCTAACATAAGGACTGGAAGACTAGTAGCAGATTTGAGAGAGGAAACTTTATAGTAATTTTGAGGTTCTTATGGAAAAAAATGAGGAAGATATTTCTATTCTCTGTTGAAAATGTATTAAAATTTAGAAGGTGCTATATATCGAGTTATAAATGTAGAGTTACCAAAGGCATAAAAAGAAATGAGACTATTGAGGTGGTATGTAAAATTGGAGAAGACCAACACCATAACCTAGAAAATATTAACATTAATAAAGGAAAGCAAAGGTCATTAAGAAGAAAAACCAAGAGATATTTTTCTGGAGCCAAAAGAAGGGGTAGCTTCAAGAAGAAGGGGCAACTCAACCATGACAAATTCTTGTAGGGAGGTCAAGAAAAACAGGAGCTGAAATGGGTGAATTGAATTTGACAGTTAGATGATAATTGGTAGCCTGTGTGAGAATTCTATCAACACAACTGTTCAATCAACCTCAAATCTTTTTTTTTTTTTTGAGTTAGAGTCTCACTCTGTTGCCCAGGCTGAGTGCAGTGGCACACTCATAGCCACTCCAGTGTCGATTTGCTGGGCTCTGGTGTTCCTTCCACCTCAGTCTTCCGAGTAGCCGGAACTACAGGCACGTGCTACCATGCCCGGGTAATTTTTTATTTTATTTTGCTGTAGAGACGAGGTCTCGCCAAGTTGCCCAGACTGGTCTCAAACCAGTGGGCTCAGGCAATCCACTGCCTTGGCCTCCCAAAGTGCTGGGATTACAGGCTGAGCCATTGAGCCTGGCCTCAAATCTTTTTATATATCTTATAGTTCTTAGAGAAGTGTTATGCACTTGATATTCAATAATTGTTTGTTTAATTAATGAATAACATGGCTATTTTAATTTTGTTAACTTTATTAAAATGATGTGGATTTTGCAGAAGCTCTTCATCTTTAGGTCTTGCTATGTAAACATTGGTGAATAAATAAACTAGATGTATCAGCCTTTCATCAAGAGATGGGACATGGAATCAAAGATTATTCTGGAGCTCTAAGATTTAATGTTATTTGCCCTGTTGGATTTTGAACTTACTTGAGACTAGTTATCCCTTTCTTCTTGCCTATTTCTCATTTTCGTAAAGTGAATGTCCATTCTATGCTTACCTCACCATTGCATTTTGAAAATAGATTACTTCTTTTTATTTTATATGCTCACACCTAGAGGGAATTTTTCTCAGTATGAATTGTGCCTTTTCATTCATATACAATTTTGATTGTGTGATTTAGATGAGACTCTGGGCTTTTGAGTTGGTGCTAGAATGAGTTGAGACTTTTGGAGCTATTGCTGTGAAATGAATATGAGTTAGACATGAATTTGGGGGTCTTGGTGTGAAAAGCTATGGTTTGAATGTTAATCCTTTCCAAAAACTCTTGGCAAAACTTAATTACAATTGTAGTAGTGTTAAGAGGTAATTAGGCCATGAGAGCTTTGTATGATGGAAGGGATTAATGCTATTATAAAGGGCAAGTTTGGCTCCTTCTTACCCTGTTGTCTTCTGCCATGTAATGGTACAGCAAGAAGACCCTTACAATATGCTATCATCTTTATATTCAACTTCCCAACCTCTAAAACTATGAGTCAATACATTTATGTTTGTTATAAATTACCCAGTATCAGGTATTCTGTTATAGTGAGATAGAAAAAGACAGGAATTAAGCAAGAAAGCTGACCTTAAGGGTCTTATCTTAAGTAATCAACTGCTTGCCATCTCTGCTTCTGTAAATAAGCTTTAAGTAAGCAACTGCATGCCATCTCTGTTTCTGTAAATATGCTGTAAGTAGGCAGCTACATGCCATTTTCCTTAACTGCAATCTGTTTCTGTAAACATGCTTCATTACACCTCATATGGAAATGACCATAAAGATGTCTGCTTCAATGCTTGTTGTAGAAGTAAAAGTAACCATTCCTAGTCCTATATTTAAAATTGTAAACCCTCCAATGGCAGACCCATGTATGTTGTAATCAAAAACTCTATAAAAGCAGCTTGAAACTGAGGGTCAGAAATCAGGTTTTGGGAGGCTACTCCACCTGAGACTCCTGAAATAAGCACCTTTGATTCTCCCCTCAGTCTCTGGTGTCTGTTCTGAGTGCATTCATTCCTGTTCCTGGTGAGATGCTGCAGTTACTGAAGCATTTTGGTGCATTGGCCAGGAAGCACCTGCTGTGCCTTCAGATTTGACTGGCCCTGTGAGCTACTGCCATTGCTGGACTTGGCTGTGGCCCAGGAGTGGCCCAATGATGAGGTAGGCACACCTCGTCTGGGATCCAGACTCCATGAGCCACAACCCGGATCAACAGACTGCACTCCATTTGGTTGACCAATGGAGAGGATGGACTAATCGACCAGGACTCTAGGAATGGGTAAGACACCCCAGGGTGCCCAGTCAATCAGGGCCACCAAAAGGTGATGATGGGAGTCTGATCACCTCCCAGCAGTTGTTGTAACTGCTCAGGTAGAATCTCTCTGGGATGCTCATCTGCATTTGAAAGAAAGAGAGTGAAAGTGGTGTGAATGTGTGTGTGGCTCAATGGCCTTTAGGCTATGGAGTCTGACTGGGCCCTAACCTGAGGTAATGAGGTCATTACATTTAATGACCTCATACAGCTGAAGGTGGCCCCAGCCCCATCATAGGCCTGGTCCAAGTTGGGGGTTTATACCAACCCACCAATTTCTAAGAAGTGTCTTAAATTCCCTTTGGGGAAGTAGCCAGGTGGGCATCATGAGATCTGTCCTGGATGGTGCCTGTCCAGGAGGTCTTTGTCTTTTGTTCTGTGACACCAACACAGTGGGAGGCACACTATGGGAGGATCCCTTTCAAAATCCACTCTCTTAGACTGTATGATCAAAAACTTCAGGAAAGGTTATATAGGAGACTATGGTATTAAAATGTCTCCAAGAAAACTGAAAACTTTCTGCATGATAGAGTGGCCAAAGTTAACAAAAGACTGGCCTCCAGAGGGAACTCTGGATGTAACCAAGATAAAGGCTGTATTCCAGTTGGTAACCAGGGAGCCAGGTCACCTAGATCAGTTTCCATATATAAATTCCTGGTTACAGATTCCATTAACTCAGTCCCCTTGGATAAAGTTTTTCACTGGCAGGCAGGGGAAGAGTAGAATTCTCCTAGCCAAGGCTCCGCTTCAAACAAAAGATCAAAACCAAGGCAAAATTAAAAATCTGCCAATCATCCAGGGAGACCCAGATGACGAGCCTCTGTTGCTGCTGCTCCCCTGTATCATGCCACTGATACCAGAGGCCTCCTCTTTGCTACCACTAATACCAGAGGCCCCCTCTACACCACCAGTAATGCCAGAGGCCACTCCCCCTTGCCAGATGCACCACCACCATCTGTGTCCCCACCACCACATGCAGAGCCAGACCGAATGGGGAGGCACCTTCACTCAGACCCAAGCCAGTGGTCTGCACTCCAAATGCCCCTGTGTGAGAATCGAGGCCCCCAACAAGTGACACAAGAGGGCAATGTCCAGGGTGGACAATCTATCTTTTATTACCAACCATTTGCTAGCACAGACCTACTAAATTGGAAACATCATATCCCCTCTTACTTGGAAAAACCCCAGGCCATAATCGATTTAGTTGTGTCTGTTTGTCAGACTCATCTTCCCACTTGAGGAGATTGCCTCCAGCTCCTCCTAACCCTTCTCGATACTGAGGAGTGATGACAAATAATGACAGAAACCCAAAAATGGATGGCGAGATGTGTCCCAGGAGGCTTATTAGATCCTGAGACCTGGGTAAGGAGTGCCTTCCCAGAGGAGGAACCGCATTGGGACCCAAACTTGGAGGGTGGGAGGGCCAACCTAGAAAAATAATCCCTCCTGGAAGTATTAAAATACAAAGCTAAGAAGCTCATCAATATGTCCAAGACTACCGAGGTCCACCAAAAGCCAGATGAAAGTCCCTCAGACTTTTATGAGAGACTATGTGAGTTGCTCCTGTTATATACCCACTTCGACCCTGAGACCCCTGAGAATCAGTGCATAGTGATTCATGGGCTGAGCACGGGTGACATCCAAAGAAAGCTACAGAAGTAAGACGTGTTTGCCAGAATAAACAGCACCCGACTACTGGAGATAGCCAACAAAGTCTTTGTAAACTGAGAATAAACTGCAAAGAGGGAGACTGACAAGAAGGTCAATCAGAGAATGAAGCAAAAGTTAGCTCTCCTTGCTGCAGCCCTAGGCCGGCCAGCTGAATTCAAGTCAAAGGAAACAAAGGCAAAGCTCAGGACCTACGTGTCCCTTTACAATGGGATCAGTGTGCATACTGCAAGAAAATTGGACACTGGAAGAACTGCCCTGATAGACCTCAGAGGGAAGAAAAGAAAAAATTAAGGAACAGAGATGAACACTGCTCCATACAAGACAGAACCCTCTGCTGCTGTCTTTATCAGGCTAGCCAGCATTGACTCAGACTGAGACATACAGGGTTCAATTAACTTAGGCCCCCATGAACCCATGATCAAAATGAAGGTTCGGGGCCAATCAATGGACTTTATGATGGACACAGGAGCAAAGCATTCAGTTGTAACCAAACCAGAGGGGCCCATGTCAAAAAAAAAATCATGGGGGCTACAGGAGCCCAAATTAAACTCTCCTTTTGTGAAACCCATAATTGCATCATGGGAGACACCAGGTAAAACATGATTTCCTGTGTGTCCCAGAATGTTTGGTACCCTTGATGGGAAGGGACTTGCTGTCCTAGCTGGGGGCCCAGATCACCTTCTTGGCTGATGGCCCTGCCCACCTCGAACTGCTGGGAACCACGTGGCTGGGACCCCCATAGGACACCTCCTTAATTTTGTCCATCACAGTTCCCTGAGTAGAAGAATGGAGACTCCATTCTCAGCCTGTCACAAACATCAACCCAGCCTTGGAAATATGGAACTCCCTCTTCCCTGGAGCCTGGGCTGAGAAGAATCCATGCAGGCTAGCCATCAACCATCCACCAGAAATAGTCGACCTGCTGCCCAGCACCCACCCTGTAAGGGTCCAACAGTATCCCTTTTCTCAGGAAGCCAATATCGGCATCCAAGTTCACCTTCAAAGACTACTAAAATTCAGGCTGCTCTGAAAGTCCCAATCTTCACGGAATACTCCTCTGGTGCCTGTGAAAAAACCAGGCACCAACAACTGCTGACCTGTCCAGGACCTGTGGGCCATCAACCAAGCCACAACAACCATCCAACCAGTGGTCCCTAACCCATACACCCTCCTATGCCTCATACCTACAGAGGCCCAATGGTACAACTATCTGGATCTGAAGGATGCTTTCTTCTGCATTCACCTGGCACCTGTAAGTCAGCCCATGCTTGCCTTTGAATGGGAAAACCTCACCAGACAAAGGGAGAAATTAACTTGGAACCTGTGGGCCCAGGGGTTCAAGAACCTCCCCACCATATTTGGAGAAGCCCTAGCAGAGAATATGGCACACCTCCCTAGTGTGGAAATCAAGTGTACACTCCTACAATATGTGGATGATCACCTCCTGGCAAGCATAATCTTGGAGGACTGCACTAAGGAAACAGAGACATTACTAGATTTGCTCCAGAGAGTTGGATACAAGGTGTCCCTTAAAAAGGTCCAGATTTGTCAGAAAACAGTCAAGTACTTGAAGTTTCTAATCTCAAAAGGGCATTGGGCCTTGGAGCCTGAATGGAAAAAGCCAATTTGGGCCTTTCCAACCCCAAAGACCTGAAGGCAAATCAGAGAGTTTCTGGGGATTGTTGGTTTCTGTCGCAATCTGGATCCCTAACTACTCATTCATAGTCAAACCGCTCTATGAAGCCACAAAGTGGGGAGAAAAGGAGCAATTCCAATGGGAGCAACAGAAACAGAAGCCTTTCTTACCCTTAAGAAGACTTTACTAGAAGCCCTTGCCTTAGGACTCCTTGATGTAACTCAAGAATTTAATCTCTTCATTCATGAGAAAAAGAGAATAGTCCTGGGAGTTCTAACTCAGAACATAGAATCCTGGCAACAGACTGTGGCTTATCTGTCCAGATAGACACAGTGGTAGCTGGACAACCACCTCGCCTGTGGGCCCTGGCTGCCACTGCTCTCTTGGCTAAAGAGGCAGACAAACTCACCATGGAACAAATCCTGAACATCCAAGTCCCTCATGCAGTCACAGCTTTAATGGACCACAGAGGGCACCATTGGTTCACCAATCCACGCATCAGCTGCTACTAAGGACTTTTGAAACTCCTGGGTGCGCCTAGAGACTGTCAGAACTTTAAATCCAGTCACTTTCTTACCTGCCAAACCAGGACCTCTGGACCATGACTGTATTGAAACAACAGACGAGATCTACTCGAGCTGCCCAGCTCTCACAGATCAGCCTTTGCCTTCTCTGGACTGTGTCCTCTTTACTTATGGAATCAGCTTTCCGTCAAATGGGAAGCGTTTGGGGGGATATGCGGTCATAAAGAAAACAGAAGTAACAAAATCAAGGGCCCTTCGATGGGATGGTCAGCTCAACTGTCAGAACTAATGGCTTTAATCAGGGCCCTCGAATTAAGCAAAGAGCAGAAGGTAAATATCTATACAGACTCAAGATATGCCTTTGCCACCTTCCATATACACAGGACCCTCTATAAAGAAAGAGGACTCCTTACCTCAGGAGGAAAAGCTATCAAAAATCAAGCAGAAATCCTATGCCTCCTAGAAGTAGTCTGGTATCCCACAGCCATTGCAGTCATTCACTGCCAAGGACACCAACACAGAAAGAGTTCCATAATTTAAGGAAATCAAAGGGCAGACATGGTGGCCAAATGGGCAGCCATGACAGTGACCCCTCCGGCCCCTACTGGCAAAATGTTAATGATCTCAGTCCTGTCCAAACACCTAAGCTATGCCAGGAAGAAGAAAACTGGATAAAAAGGGAAAAGGGTACCAAGGGCTCAGATGGATAGTGGCTTTTCTCCGATGGATGGCCCTTTGTCCCAAACCTCCTGGTCTATCCCCTGGTTCACCAACTTCATGAAGACACCCATATGAGAAAAACGGCATTAGAAACTTTAGTAAACTGGTATTACTATATAGCCAGACTCCCCACTCTTTGTGGAAATGTAACACAGAGATGTCAGACATGTGCTCACAACAATGCTCAACAAGGGCCTTTCCAGCCATTGGGAATAGAAAGAACTGAACAAAGCCCATTTGAAGACCTAGACATAGACTATACTGAACTACCACCCAGCAAAGAATATAAATACCTATTAGTCATTGTATGCACATACTCAGACTAGGTTGAAGCACAGCCCACCAGAACTAAGAAAGCCAGAGAAGTAACAAGAATCCTACTGACTGAAATCTTATCTAGGTATGGAATGCCCACCCTAATCAGACCAGATAACAGACCCACCTTCGTGGTTGAAATTATGCATGGACTAGCAAAGTTCCTACAAATCAAATGGAACTTGCACTCAGCTAACAGGCCTCAGAGCTCAGGGAAAGTTAAGCGCATGAACCGAACTCTAAAGCAAATTTTAAGTAAGTTGTGTCAGGAAACCCAAGTACCCTGGACCTTTGTACTGCCTATGGCTCTCCTCTGAGTAAGATACTCTCCCTGAGCAGAAATCAAGCTCTCCCCTTATGAAATCCTGTTTGGCAGATGCCTTCCCCTTGTAAGGGTCCCTGGAAACAGGAAAGAAATAGGAAATCTAGATATCCATTCCCAACTATAACTCTTAGCTACCACCATATCCCAATTACAACACTGGGTGCGGTAGACTTCCCCTGCCTGTAAGCAACCCAGTGCTCCCTACAAGCCAGGAGATTTTGTCTGGGTAAAAGACTGACACAAGTCACCTCTAAAACCCACATGGAAAGGTCCCTATTCCGTGCTCCTAACAACTCCCACAGCTTTAAATGTTTCAGGCATAGACGGCTGGATCCATCAACCCTGAGTAAAAGCTGCCGCACCACCAGAGAGCTCAGCCAACTGGACGGCAACCAGAAACCCTAAGAACTTCCTCAAAATCACTCTCTGAGCTTACTGTCCTACCTCTAGAGAACTTACACAGCATCAGCCTTGCTTTAGTCACTCTGGAAGCTGACTAATCTATGCACGGTGGGAGCCTGAGAAGCCAGGCATCAAAACCATAAATAAACTGTTTCACTGGTTGTTAATTCACTAAATGTATTGCTATCACCCTTTAACCCTTGCCCTTTTCATGCTGATCGTCTTGTCTCTGGGCATAGGCCTAATTGCTGTAACCCTCACTGACTGGAAATGTGGCAAAAAGTCTTTATTGTTATTTCTGTATTTCTCATGCATAGGATGTATTACTGCTTTATTATGTTTACAGTAGGAATATATATGGTAATCAGTCCCAGAAACTGTGCTATGCAAAATTTTGATCCTAAGGCACAATCCAGACTGACAAGTGAAGGTAACTGGATCATCCCCTTTCCATTACTGACAAGTCACTGCACCAGATTTGTCCCCTTTCGGGCCTCACTAGATCAATATGTCACCTCATGGCAAAAGAGAGGTGAAGTCATTTCCTGTACTCGTGAAGTTTCATCTGCCCTTGTAACCTACCTTGCCACCCTGGAATGCTATATTTATTATCATTCTCTTCTTCCACAAGAACACATTCCTTCCCCAAAGCCTATCCCAACTACAGGCCAAATCCTGCCTCCTGTTTCAACCAGTAAATATCAGGACCCCATAATAAAATCAAGGATTCAATCATGCTCTTATAACATTGTCTACCCCCATATGCCAAGTAGATGTTTTAAAAACTACACCCTTTGCATAAAAATGGAAAGGCATACTGGACAGGAAAAATATATAACAACCCTTACAGAGGTCTACCAGAAACAACCTGCCCTGATGTTCCCCAAGCCAATGTAAGCCAGATAAACCTCTTAACTTAGACCCCTGTCTAAATCAAATGTTAAATGCAACTCATTGCCTCCTTAATGATACTAACCCCAACCTGGCCAAAGACTGCTGGCCCAGTTTGTATACAGCTCCCCCCGTTCTGCTGAAACTCCAGTAACACAGGAAATTATAAATGTTACCCTGATGACCTACAGTCCAGAGCCTCATGAAATGGGTACTGTACTAACTCAGGTCGAATTATTTCAAAAGGCATCCAAATGCCTGACAAACAAAATGGGAATAAAGCCAGTTGACAACATAACCACCAGCAAATGTCACCATGTTATTGATATCCAGGAACTTGGCCCTCACCTGACAGTCAAACCCTGGTGCTGACCTTGTAAGGGCCTTTTCTTTGTATGTGGAACAAATGCCTATCAATGCCTACCGGCCAACTGGGCAAGAATCTATGCTCTGTCCTTCCTCTCTCCATAAATAAACATTGTTCCCAGTAACCAATCTCTTACATTGCCTTTAAGCACCATATATCCAAATAAAAAGAACCATCCAAATTATACCCCTGTTAATTGGGCTAGGAATAACAGCTGGAATAGACACTGAAATGGGAGGCATCACTGTCTCAACCACATACTATCATCAACTGTCTAAGGACTTAAACGGTTGACATAGAATGAGTAGCCACATCATTAGTGGCCCTTCAAGATCAATTATATTTCCTTAGCTGAAGTAGTTTTACAAAATAGAAGGGCACTAAACCTGCTAACTGCTGAAAAGGGAGGACTTTGTCTCTTCCTAAATGAGGAATGCTGTTTTTAATGTAACTAAATTAGGGTTGGTTAGGGACATGACCCAACAGTTAAGAGAACAAATTGCAAAAAGAAGACAATAATTGACTGATTCTTGGCTGAATTGGAACAATATTTGGAGTTGGGCATCCTGGCTTCTCCCATTAGCTGAATCCCTCCTCATGGTTCTATTGGCACTCCTGTTTGGGCCCTGCAGTCTCAACCTAATAGTACAATTTGTTTCCTCCCACCTAGAATCCATAAAATTCCAAATGTTTCTCCACAGCTTGGAACAACTTCCTCTGCAAGATGTGGGAAGCAGGTGATGCCCCTTAGAAAAACTTTAATGGGCATCAGAAGGGGGAATGAGGTAGAAAAACCAGAATTAAGCAGGAAAGCTGACCTCAAGGGTCTTATCTTAAGTAAGCAACTGTATGTCATCTCTGCCTCTGTAAATACACTTTAAGCAAGCAGCTACATGCCACTTTCATTAACTACAATCTCTGCTTCTGTAAACACACTTTATTACACCTCATATGAAAATGTCCATAAAAATGTCTGCTTCAATGCTTGTTGGAGAAGTATCCATTCCTGGTCCTAAATTTCAAATTGCAAGTCCACCAATGGCAAACCAATGTATGTTGTAACCAAAAAGTTCTATAAAAGCAGCTTGAAACTGAGGGTTGGGGCTCAGGTTTTGGGAGTCTACACCACCAGAGACTTCTGGAATAAATGCCTTCAATTCTCCTCTCAGTCTCTGGTGCCTGTTCTGAGTGCATACATTCCTGTCCCCAGTGAGTTGCTGTAGTTGCTGTAGCAATAGCAACAGAAGTAGACTAAAGCAGTTCATATGTACAAGCCATTTGGACAACATTATGGGTCAAGACTGAAGACAACCAGTCAGGACACTCAAAAAACTGAACGAATTATTTCACTAACTTTATTGATTATATTTTTGAGTTGATAATTTTTTCATTACTGCATACATAAGCACTAAAATACTTGATAAAACTTCATCTTCTAGTCATATGTTTATTTTTATGCAGTAAGTCTTTACTTGACATATAGATAGGTTCTTGGAAACTGACTTTAAGCAAAATGAAGTTTAATGAAACCGATGTTATGATAGGGTAATTAATATGAATGAGTTAATGAATGAGTACATATTTTTGGTCACAAAAACATCACCAAACTTCTAAATAAAGACTCCAAACACTTCCAAAATTAAACTTGGAAATAAATTAGAGATATAATAAAAGCAAGTAACATAATTACTTAATATAGAGGGTGACAAAAAAGTACACACCTTTTTTTTTTTTGAGTTGGAGTCTCACTTTGTCACCCAGACTGGAGTGCAGTGGCCGCTCCCGGCCACTGCAGCCTCGACCTGCTGGGCTCTGGCGATCCTTCTGCCTCAGCCTTCTGAGTAGCTGGAACTACAGGCGTGCGCTACCACACCCAGCTAATTTTTTGAATTATTGTAGAGATGAGGTCTTGCCAAGTTGCCCAGGCAGGTCTCAAACCTGCAGGCTCAGGCAATCCAATCACCTCAGCCTCCCAAAGCATGGGATTACAGGCTGAGCTACCAAGCCCGGAAAACGGTACTAAAATTGTAATACTCAATATACACTTATAACAAAAAGGTGAACACAAGTCATGGTGGACTTTTGCATTTACAAGAGGTGCTCAAAGTGGTTACCATCAATGTCCAGACACTTTTGATTATGGCGAACTACTACAGGAATTTGCAGTGTGAAGCCTCCCAGATATTCCGTTGTGCACATCACACACAGTATCATGCATCTCAAACTTATCATAAATGCACCCAATTTTTAGACATATTGGAAGTTCTGTTGCATACTTATGCCTCTATTGTCATTATACTTCCACAATATCTTGAATTTCAAATACCATTGCAAAATGGTCTTGAGCACCTCAAGCAACAACCATGTTTCCACCATTTTCTTTGTTCTATCTGTTGCATGAAGATGCTAGCATTCATTTTTTTAGCATTCGTCTTTTGAGTGAACTTCATACTATACATGCTACTATAGTTCAATTCTACTTCGAAGAGTAATACATAGATAATCTCTCTTAAAAAGTGTATCCTTTTTTTGGCACCCCCATTATTTGGTGAATCAGGAAGTGAAGTAACAGTGGTCACAATGATAGTAGGTTAATTTAAGAAATAAATGTTTGCAAAGCTAAAATTGTGAGGTGGACCTCCTACTATTATGCCGTTTAAAAATAACAGCAAATATGGTGAGCTCACTGAATGCTTTTGTGTCACACCATTTATTGTCATGCATTTGTATGATTATCATATATTTAATGAATTTTTATTTTATAATAAGCTTTATCCATTCATTCTTTTATTCTAGTTTCAACCCTGGCAATTCAGGGCACAAAGTAAGAACCAACTTTGAGCAGGACTCCATTCCATCACAAAACACACACACCCACCCACACACACACCCACATTCACTTATAGTGGGACAATTTAGACTTGCTGATTAATCTAACGTGTACATGTTTTGGGATGTGAAAGGAAATCAAAGTACCTGGATAAACCTACACAGACATGAGGAGAATGTGCGAATTCCACACAGACAGTGGCTTCAGTCAGGAACTGACTTTTTTTCTCATCAATGTTATAATGAAATTAAATTGATGAAATAATGTTATTCAAAGACTAGCTGGACTGTGCCATTCAATAACAATTTCTTCCTTGTAATTTTATTTTTTTAAGATAATAAAATGCCCTTTTTTACTTTGGTATTATTCCAAATGAAATTTATCTATTTGCCTGTCTGTCTAAGCATTTTGACTGGTATCTTGGGATCATGCAAATCTATAATTTAGTAAACTTCACAGTGGAATTTACTGGTAATGGAGATTGCTAGAAGATTTTGATTTTCCTCTTCTGCCATTGAGGGGAGGGGGGATCAAGATATCTGCTTCTGAAGGAGTTCTACCACTCTTTATTCACTTCAGTTTGTAAAAGGTTGTGGCAGAGAGAAGCTGATAACAGTTAAAGGTATTTCTTTGGAAAATCAATTGGCAAACTCCAAAAATCTGCCAGACAGGTTTTGCTTAAGAAAACCATACAGCCGAGGATGGTTTTCTTGAAGATGCAAAATAGTGCCCAATTCACTCTTGGTTTACAATCCCTGTTTGCTGTGCATATCCTGGAGACCATTTGTTCTTTAAAAAAATCTGATTTTGCTGAGTAGAACTTAGTACATTCCAAAGAAAATGTGTAATCACTCAACCCGACCCCCTCCCTTACCTGAACCAAGGTATAAGACCCCTCTCCTCCCTCCCTGGTGTGCTCAGCCTAGGAATGTTAGTTTACTGAGTCACACTGGTGCTAATAAATAAATCTGCTACTTCCTAAAACAGCCTTGGTGTGATGACCTCTCTGTGTTCCCACTACATACTTGGTGCACGGGCTGGGAAATCGGAGGGTTCGGAGATGGTGTGTTCCACCTTCTTTGTCATCAGGGTCCGATCCCTGGGGTGACAGGAGAAGCAAAGGCAATCTCACCTGGCATGCAGTGGACCTTTTGATCCAGTGCCCCTCCCGGCGCACTGAGGCTCGGACCATGAAAGCACAACAGAGACCCAAGAGGCGAGGAACTGGCATAAGGAGCACTGCCCAATGGAAAGGGTGGGGATAAGGGCCTTTGCATAGACCTCCCAACAAATGGCAGAAGGGGAGTTTGATTACCTGCTGGAGTCTGCTAGTAATCTCTAGTCTGAAGGAAAGGACTGAAAGGCAGTGGAAGGCAATACTGTTTGAAGATGAACCCGTAGACTCCTAGGATTAGGGTGGAGGGTTGAAAAATGCATTGGGTGATTGCATATAATTGAGACGGATGGCAGGAGGGTTCTGTGTAAAGTTAGTCTGAAATGTCTTCATGAGGAGTACGACTAGAAGAGGATGAAACAGTTGTTTCTCATACCCCTCATTCTCTTATTTGTATGTGTCTGTCATTTTGAATCTGCTAAAAAGCTGGCTGGGTTATTACGCTATGTTTAATGGGACATGTTGTATTTTAAAAACTTGATTAGTGCATGTTTCTTTATGTCATTTTATGTTTCCCCCCCTTTATTTGTGTGGTGTTTCTCCCAACCCGTTGACACTGTTAAAATTCCTGCCTTTGGTTGTCAAGGATGTAGGAAAGTTGCCTGCTGTGTATGTTAAATGCTACTGGTTATCTTAAATTCTTTCCCGGGACCACACCCCCTCCCTTCCTTAGCCTGTTCTCCTTCATGAATTCTGAAGGGGATCATTCTAATTCACCTGTAAAGAAACATAGAAATGTCTCTTATATGATACTTAGCCTTTTGCTAACTCAGTGCAAATTAACACTAACCTTGGAGAAAATAATTTTGTAATCTTTCTCTGGCAACTAAGGGACTGAGTAGACTGTTCTTGTTTTCAAATGCTAGAAGCCAGGTTAGTTGAAAGTAAGTCTTGTTTCTAAAGGTATAGGCCTTGCCTAAAATTGTAATCCACAACTTGTCCCTGTAAAACTGTTGGGAAGTCGCTTAGATTTGTGTAATATATGCTAAGTTCCTACTTTAAATTGTAATGCTAGATAACACTACTGCTTGCTTTTTTGGCTATGCATGACTAGCACACCTCTTACAAGACTGGTAAAGCTTTAAATACTGAATACTTTGCAGGACTTAATAAGGCATGGGAACTGACCATTTCCACCTGATTAAGTCACCTTGTAAGCTCAGTACTTCACCTAAGGTTCAGGTCAAATACTAGGCACACTCTGTGGTGCTTAGAGTGAGACCTGATCACTCTCATTTAATTGTCCACATCTTGCAACTAAGGCTACTGTTTAGTAATTTATAAGGATTTTTTGACAATTTTGCCTGTTCATAATTAGAAGTAAGAACAGATCATTTTGAATCTACATGGTCTGTTCACTCTAAAAGGGTTTTGTACCGGGCCATTTTGTAGGCATCATTAGAAAGTCATGGAGAAAAAAAAAAAAGGATTCAAGGAGGGCTGAGGACACTCAACTTGGAAGAAGCCATCAGGGTCTCAAGGATACCTG
>CAUYQG010223521.1:0-15522 GCA_963574415.1 Tarsius wallacei | reverse complement strand
CAGAAGATTGAAGCAGGACCCCTATCTATCCCCATACACAAAAATTAACTCCAAATGGATCAGAGACCTAAATGTTAAACCTCAAACCATAAGAACCATAGAAAATGAAGGACATACCCTCATGGAAATTGGAACTGTCATCCATTTCCTGAACAAAACTCGAAACCCACAGGCCATAAGAGATAAGATAGACAAGTGGGACCTCATCAAACTAACAAGCTTCTGCAAAGCCAAAGAGACCACCAAGACAGCAGGGAGACAGCCTACTGACTGGGGAAAAATATTTGCCAACTCCTTGTCTGACAAAGGCCTAGCATCTAGGATCTATAAGTAACTTAAACATGCTGAAAAGAAAAAAAAACAAACAGCCCATTACAAAGTGGGTAAAAGATATGAATAGACACTTCTCAAAAGAAGACATATGAGCAGCCCACAGACACATGAAAAAATGCTCAGCCTCTCTAGTCATCAAAGAAATGCAGATTAAAACTACACTGAGATACCACCTAACTCCAGTCAGAATGGCCATCATCAATAATTCAAAAAATAACAGGTGCTGGATGTGGCAAAAAGGGAACACTTCTACACTGTTGGTGGGAGTGCTAACTAGCATAGCCTCTGTGGAAAACAGTGTGGCGATTCCTAAAAGTTCTAAAAATCAACCTCCCGTATGACCCCGCAATCTCACTACTGGGAATATACCTGGAAGAACTCAAATCACTCTATGAAAAAGATACCTGCACACATATGTTTATTGCAGCATTGTTCATAATAGCAAGAACTTGGAACCAACCATACTGCCCATCAAAAGAGGGCCGGATAAAGAAAATGTGGTACATATACACAATGGAATATTACGCAGCCATAAATAAGAACAAAATCATGAACTTCACAGCAACCTGAATGGACTCAGAGTCTATAATACTGAGTGATCTTTCACAGAAACAAAGAACTGAGTATCACATGTTCTCACTCATAAGTGGACCTTGAACAACTATCGGAATACTATAAGAAAAGGATTAATGGTAGCGGGAAGCTGTGAGGGTGTGGGGGTGGCGAGGGGAGGTGGGATTGGCAGTAGTGGGAAACTGTCTGGGGAAGCGGGGGCACACCTCATCAACAAGGGTACCTGCACAATGAATATTTGTATACCTAACCCTGAATTGTACCCCACAATTTAAAAATGAATAAATATAAAAAAAGAAAGTTTCCCTTAAAATATTATCTAGGAATGAGGAAGTAAGGCCATATAATAGACCACTAATGTGGACAGTGGATATAATTGGTGGAAAAGGTATGAAATATGGAATGGTAAGTTGCTGATGAAATGAATTTGGACACTCAGAAGACACACTTTTATAAAGTAGGTCTTGCTCATGGCTGTCCTTATAGAAGTGATGACTTGGATAAAAGGAAATGTAGCTATCTTATTGATGTATCTCAAAAATAATTACTGTCTTGTGTCAATACTTGAGAGTGGCCATTACTAAAAATAAGGCAATATTCTAGTTTCATCCCCAGATTTCACTGTTTTTCCACATCCATACACATATAGTTTAGTCACCATGTTTTAATTCAGAACCACAAGAAATTTTTTAGACTATTTTTTTCTGGCATAGAGAGTTTAAAAACTACCAAAATATTTGACTGTTTTAATAAGTACTGGGATTATTGGATTATTGATTTATATTTTTCTTTTTTTTTCCCTTTTAATTTTTTATTTTAAAGATGTGGAGTACAATTCAGAGTTCGGTATACAAATGTTCATTAGCAGGTACCCTTGTTGATGAGGTGTGCCTCCCCTTCCCCAGCATATTCCCCTACTGCCAATCCCGCCTACCCCCTATCTCCCAGCAGTTTGCTGCTACTGCCAATCCTTTTCTTATAGCATTATGATAATTGTTCAAGATCCACTTGTGAGTGAAAACATATGATACTCAGCTCTTTGTTTCTGTGATACATCACTCAGTGTTATAGACTCGAAGTCCATCCAGGTTGCTGTGAAGTTCATGATTTTGTCCTTCTTTATGGCTATGCAATATTCTATCATGTATATGTACCATATTTGTTTAATCCAGTCCTCTTTCGATGGGTAGCATGGTTGGTTCCATGTTCTTGCTATTATGAACAATGCTGCAATAAACATATGTGTGCAGGTATCTTTTTCATAGAGTGATTTGAGTTCTTCTGGATATATTCCCAATAGGGGGATTGTGGGGTTGTATGGAAGGTCGATTTTTAGAACTTTCAGGAATCTCCACACTGTTTTCCACAGAGGCTGTACTAGTTAGCACTCCCACCAACAGTGTAGAAGTGGCCCCTTTTTGCTGCATTCTCTCCAGCATCTGTTGTTTTTTGAGTTATTTTTGATGGCCATCCTGACTGGAGTTAAGTGGTATCTCAGTGTAGTTTTAATTTGCATTTTTTTGATGACCTATGCTGCTGAGCGTTTTTTTATGTATCTGTTGGCTGCTTATATGTCTTCTTTTGAGACGTGTCTATTCATATCTTTTGCCCACTTTGTAATGGGGCTGTTTTTTTTTTTCTTTTCAGCATGTTTGAGTTCCTTGTAGATCCTAGATGTTAGGCCTTTGTCAGATATAGAGTTGGCAAATATTTTTTCCCAGTCTGTGGGCTGTCTCCCTGCTCTCTTGATGGTTTCTTTGGCTTTGTAGAAGCTTGTAAGTTTGATGGGGTCCCATTTGTCTATCTCATCTCTTATGGCATGGGCACTTAGGGCTTTGATCAGGAATTGGTTGCCAGTTCCAAATTCCATAAGAGTGTCTCCTTCATTTTCTAAGCTTCTTATAGTTTAAGGTTTTACGTTTAAGTCTTTGATCCATTTAGAGTTGATTTTTGTGTATGATGATAGGTAAGGGTCTTGTTTGAATCTTTTTGCATGTGTCAGCCAGTTTTCCTAGCACCATTTACTGAATAGGTTCTCCTCACCCCCGTGGTTGGTGGTGGAGACTTTGTCAAAGGTGATTTGGTTGAGAAATTGAGGTTTTGCTTCTGAAATCTCTATCCAGTTCCGTTGGTCTATATGCCTGTTCTTGTATGAATACCAGACTGCCTTGATTATTGTAGCGTTATAATAAAATTTAAAGTCTGGGAGGGTGACACTTCCCATTTTTTTTTTAGGTGCTGACTATTGTTTTGCCTCTTCATGATCATTTATGTTCCCATAGGAATCTCTGTATTGTCGTTTCCAGGTCTGAGAAGAATACTCCTGGCAATTTAATGGGTATTGGGTTAAATCTGTAGATTGCCTTGGGTAGGATGGACATCTTAACAATGTTGATTTTTCCAGTCCATTAGCATGGAATATTTTTCTATTTGTTTGTGTCTTCTTTGATTTCTCTGAGTAGTGTTTTGTAGTTTTCATTGTAAGAGTCTTTCACTTCTCTGGTTGGAAAGATGCCAAGGTATTTCATTTTTTTGTGGCTATTGTGAATGGTATTTTTATGGGGGTTTCTGTGCTTTTTACTGGGGTTTCTGTTTGTTTATTATTGGTGTATGGAAATGTGACTGTCTTTTCCACATTTTTTTTTATACCCTGAGACTTTGCTAGAGTCCTTTCTCAGTGCAAGGATATTTTGACAGATTCTCTTGGGTTTTCAAGGTATTGCATCATGTTGGCTCCAAAGAGGGATAACTTGACTTCCTCTTTTCTATTTGGATACCCCTGTTCTCCTTCTCTTGTCTGATTGCTCTAGCTAAGACTTCCAAAACTATGTTGAACAGGAGGGATGAGAGTGGGCATCCTTGTCTTATTCAATTTTTCAGGGGAAATCGTTCCAATTTCTGTCTGTCTAGCAGTATGTTGTCTGTGGGTTTCTTGTAGATGGCTCTTACTATTACTATATTTCCATCTATGCCTATACATTTTTTTTTCTGTTCAGGCTGACTGAAAGATAACTCAGTTGCCTCATGCAGGTTTGTTCAAATTTTCAGTTTTTCATTCCAAACACAGACATGACATATCTCATGACTCAAAAAATGTCTAAATTGTACTGTCTAATATGATAGCCATTACCTACATGTGGCTATTTAAACTTAAAGATGAATTGATTGAAATGAACTAAAATAGAAGTCTAGTTCCTCAGTCGCACTAGCCACGTTTCACATGCTCAACAGTCATGTATGGCTACTATATTGGACAGTGCAGAGTTGCAGCATTTCCATAATCACAGAAACCCTATTGGGCAGCACTCACCTAGACTTCTTTTCAGGGAGATACCTCTTGCTAAAACAGAATCTCATTTAAAGAAACCAGAATTTGTACTGTAAAAAATTTTGTTCCTGTTTCAGTTAGTAATGCATTTAACTGTAAACAGCAAAAAGTCACCACTATGACAGCTTCAAGAAAGAAGGGTCTGTTATTCTACCATACATTCAACTGTTCAGCAGTGCAATAGCCCATGTCTCTGTGATTTTTTTGGGGGTTGAAAGATGACTGCTTTGGCTCCAGCCATTATGTCCATATTTAAGATGAGAAGGAAGACTAAGGAAATGTGTGGCATTTATATGAGGAAAGCAATAGCTTTCCTAAAAGCCTATTAGACGACTTTGGCTAATATATCTTGCCCACAAGGGTTTCCTGTGCCCACTCATGGACAATAGTTAGGGATAATGGATTGGCTCTACCAACCAGTGAACGGTGTCTGTCACAACTTCCTAGTAGGATTTATGACTTCCCAACATCATAGGGATGTTAGCAAAAAGTAAAAGATGATATCTCACAAAGCCTTTAAAAAGGACAAATATTTAAGGTTTGGGTTTTTTTTTATTTTTTGCATATTCAACACTCCACATTCCCAATATTGACAAACAAGGAAGAAGTAGTTACTTCTATCTGAATTACATATGCTGACTGTGATAATGAGTATGACCACATATACTTTGCTACTGGGAAGTAGTGTGAAGTAGAGGGTAAGTAGACTTTCTTTCACCTGTGGTTGTCATTACTAAGTTGAGCAGGTCACTTATGGTTTGATCATCTATAGGATAGAGATTATTGTGTGAATTGAATGAGCCAACATGTGTGAAGTATGTCTGGTATGAAGTCAATTCACAAATGTCACTTCTGTTTCCTACCTCTTTGTGTATGCTACGTAAAGTGGTCCCAGATGAGCTCAGAAATTATCATGGTGAGCATCATAAAATTTCCAAATATGAATTGAAGTATTTAACATGAAGCATAGCCTGATCACACATACTCAGCAAGAAACGTATCTTAAGTCTTGTTTTAAAATCTGTGATGTCAAACTTATCAAAATGTGTTCTTTTATTTCACTGAAGTTAAAAATTACCAAGAAGGAGTAGAGATGTTATTCCTTTGCATTTCTTTTATCTAGTTCAGTGAGTTTCAGAAATTCAATTGCCTCGGAAAGAAAGTACATGTGAAAGAGAAGATGATCTCAGGGACAAATGTGGGGGATGATGGCAAGCAGGCAGGCATTTATGCATCCTGAGCATCCTCAGGAAAGAAAGATGATTGTCAAAAGAAACCAACTGGGCCCCAGAAAAAAATCACTCTGAAGAGAGAGGAAGGGGCTGATGAAGATTTACAGAAGAATAAAATGTTCCTTAATATTAACAGCAAAAGTCTTGGGGCCACACAACCATCTTCAGGGTGAACAAGGAAAAGAGAAAAGTGCATGGTTAGAGTAATCATTTTGAATTTCTACTGATTTTTTTTCTTTGAACATAGTGACCAACTGGGGCTACAATCAGCTTAATTATACCTATGTCCAAAGGAGTAGCACAAAGGAAACAGGTATATTTGAGGAAAAGCTACTGTAAATAGTTGCCCTGATGGAGAGGAATCTGAGAACCCTAGGTTTTTCCTGTGAGATTAAATGGTTTACAAAGTACAAGCTCTTGCAATGTATCAAGGATTTTGCAGGTGAACAAAATAACTATTTCTTCCTCATTCCTATTATTCAAACTGAGGCCTCCCCAGAACCCGTCCATCCTAGGTACCCTACTTCTCTGATGAGACTCTGCTTGGAAGCCTTGATATATGTAGAAAGCAAGAAAGAATTCACAGAGGGGCAATTAGAATGACTGACTGAGAGGAGATCAAGGGGAGTGATGAGTAAGTTTGGCTAGACAGTGAGGAAGAAAATGGTAAGCATTTTGTTCCATATTTGGAAGGCAATAAACAGCAAGGGCCAAAGGGAATTATTTGCTGTGTTACTTGGGGCATAATGAAGCATAACGAGGTAAAATGAAACTAAGGAAAATTTAGTGAGTATTTGAAATGTCTCCTGCCAGGAGCAACTACAGGTTAGCCTTCTTAGAACAGGCCTCATTTAACACAATGGGCTTTTTCTGTGATTGAATGCCATCCATTACACTGTAGAATCCTTTCATCTGGAGAGGCACCATGAGCACTTTTACTGGAGATTTTGGATTAATTTAGGCTGCCTCTAGAAATAATGTTGCAAAAAGCAATTCTACGTTGTTCTGCATATTCGACAGTTTAAAACTACATGCCAGGTCAGGCTTGGTGGCTCAGCCTGTAATCCCAGCACTTTGGGAGGCTGAGGCGAGTGGAATGTCTGAGCCCACAGGTTCGAGACCAATACAGGCGACTTAGCGAAACCTCATCTCTACAATAAATAAAAAATGAGCCGGGCATGGTAGTAGTTCCGGCTACTTGGCAGGCTGAGGCTGAAGGATCACGGGATCCCAGCAGGTCGATGCTGGGGTGGCCATGAGCATACCACTGCACTCCAGCCTGGGCAATGGAGTGAGAGTCCAACTCAAAAAAAAAAAAAAAAAAAGCAAAACAAAACTACATGCCTTTCCTCCTTTCCTCTCTGCCTCCCTTCCTCCCTCCCTCCCTTCCAACTCCCTTCCTTCCAACAAACACTGTTTTGTTTGGATATCTACAAAACTGAGCTTAAAACAAAGATTTGAAATTGGCCTGAGGAAGTAAGAGGAAAGGAAGGAAGAAAGTAAGATAGGAAGAAGTAAAAACCAATGAAAGCTGCATTGCTGCATTACAAAATTTCTCTATTGCTGTGAGCAGTGGGTGCTCAACTCACAGAATGCCTCTCAGAATTTTCTCTCTCAAGCAGAAGAGGCTATATAGCATTTATCCACTGGCTCCCATTGCCTATCACTGAGGGTTGCCCATCCAGAGGTTAACTTCTAACCAATTCCAGGGGCTGACTTCCCACAGATTTGGCAAAAACCCCTAAGTAGAAAAGTAAAGGCTTTGTGGGATGGGGTGATGTCAAGGTGCATGGAACTGTCCAGCACAGCTGTGGTTAAAATCAGAAGTGGGTTTAGAAGTTTGGAATCAAAGCACCAGCAATGTTTGCCACAAATCCAGTTTGCCTATGTAAACACCTAACTCATCATCTCCAGACTTGGCTATAAGGAGGACAAACTACTTTCTATGGTGATTTTGACTTTGCAATGTCAGTGACTTTACTCTTCTTCAAAGCTTGCCTTTTCTCATCCATGAAGTACCAGGATACTTTTCCTTATGAAGCCCTCTCGAGTCTTCATTAACGGCCAGACCATTTTTACAGTTTTATGCAGAAGTTATAATTCTTTGTGTTGTCATTAACTTTTTCAAACTGGTTTCATCCAATGAATTACCAAACAAATAGTTGCTCTGTGATTTTCTGTGCCACTGTGTACCTAGTACAGTGATTTGCATTCAGTGTATATTTAAATACATGTAGGTTAATTCGTTTGTTTTTCATTTCTATTCATTTTTAATTAAAAAAGCAATATGTGCACATGATAAAAATTCAAGTAGTGTAAAAGTTTACATAATAAAAAGTTTTTTTTAAAACCTTTGACATCAAATCTGCCTTCCCTAATATAGCCATTGTTTTGTTTTTTTGACATGGGACCTCACTCTGTTGCCCAGGCTGGAATGCAGTGATGCAATCATCGCTTATTGCAGTCTCAAACTCTTGGGATCAAGTTATCCTCCCACCTCAGTCTCCTAAATAGCTGGGACTACAGGCAGGAGCCACTGCACTCAGCTTTTTGTTAATAGTTATTTATTCTTCTGGAAATTATCTGTAGATGTGTAAGTGTATTTATGTATCCAGTAAAATTTAAATAGGTTATGTATACATGATCTGCACTTTATTTTTTTACTGAACAAATATATTGAAGATTGTTCATTAACAGTACATTTGTCCTCATTCAATTTACTTTATTTTCCCCCAGTGTTATTCATTAATCTGAGTTTTCTGCTTCACAAAGTATTTCTAAAACTGTAATATCACAACATGATAATTATTTTGCCCATTTTGTCAATTAGGATAGACTCAGTTATACTGTGCTGTAATACTTCTTTATTGTAATGACAAACTATCATAAACATAGCAGCTTAAAACAATACAAATGTATTATCTCTCGGTTTCTGTGGGTAAGAAATCTGGGTACAGGCTAGTGGGTCCTCTGCTTAGGGTCTCATCAAGCTGAAAATCAAGGTGTCAGCATGGCTTGCAATCTCATCTGAGACTTTTTTTTTTTAAGATGTGGAGTACAATTCAGGGTTAGGTATGCAAACATTCATTATGCAGGTACCCTTGTTGATGAGGTGCACCCCTCCCTCATCTGAGACTTCTTCCAAGCTCACTCATTGACAGATATTCTTGCCTTGCTGCTTTATGACTGAGGTTCCCATTTTCTTGTTAGTTGCTAGCTGGGAACCACCCTTAACTCCTAGAAGCTGCCCTTCTACATAGGCAATTAATAACTACTTGCTTCTTCTAAGCCAGCAGGAATGTCTGCTTCTGCTTCATCTTTTTCAAGGACTCCCTTGATTTTGTCAAGCCCACCTGAGATAATCTCTTTTGGTTAACTCAGAGTCAACTGGTGAGGAATCTAAATCATATCTGCAAAGTTTCCTTTGCTATATGATGGAAGTACTATCTTATTATATTCACATGTCTTGCCTATGCTCAAGGAGAGGGCTTCATGGGGCCCATTTGAAAGTTCTAAAACTGCAGTGATAAGTGCCTCCTCCAATATACCAGTGTTTTACAACAATGAAGGCACACTTAAAAAAACCCGAAACTCAAGTTACATGTCCATGATGGATTCTCAAAGGGACTTTGCTCATTGTCATCATACAGGGACTTATACAGATGGATCTGCCCTTTGAATATGGCTGATGGGCCAGGCCCATGGGAAAAGAGAGGTCTGGAGTGTCTTACCTTAACAATTAAATGTTTTACTCAATTCATTAGCCAGAATTACATGACCCCACCCAACCATATGAAGGCCCAAAAGTGAAATACTACCATGTGCCTAAAAAGCTGGAATATCTGGTGAACTATTTTCATCTGTTCAGATATTTAGGTTGTCATTCACAGATGGGCTAACATGGTACTCAACCAGCTTCCTCAGGAAAATTTTATCAAGTATTTACATTTGATAGCACTTATGCTCCATTTTGAGACCTCTCATGATTAACTGGTGATAGATTTCACAGAGTATCTATAACAAAGATGAAATATTTTGATTCTGTGTTCAAAGAATGATCTATTTTTATATGTAAAAGTTTCATGTTTGAAAAAATTGTCATTTGACGGTTGTTTGACAGCTGCCTGTTTCTTAACTACAGAGCTTACCATGTAAGTTTCTGTTGTGCAATAATTGACCTTGACAGCATCCAAATCCCCATGGAGGGGATAGGTGATCCAGAGAGCAAAAGAAGGTAGAAGATATGATGAGCAGGCAGCAACAATCTGTCAAGTATAAAAGAGGCTGGATAGAGGTTATCTTTTCTGTATTATTTTACATAGTTTTTCTAATTTCTTTTCCAGAATCAGAATCTTAGATCCTTGAAGTCCAATAATATTATTTTCAAGTGAACATCCACTCTTGGTGTGAACATATCTGAAAACAGGGACCTCACAACTCTCTGCAGCAATGTATTCTTTTCGTTCAAATGAAACCTTCAATTACATACAAATATAGAAAGAATCCTGAGTACTCATCATTTAGCTTAAGCATGTATCGATGATTGACTATTCTTGTTTTAGATATCTCTCATTCATATTTTCTTTGATGTATTATTTTAAGGCAAATTCTGCACATCAAATTATTTTACTCATATATACTCCAGTATGTGTAAGTATTATATAAAGACTTGCTTATCATACATTTAATTTTTAGATAACTCTGCTGATTACAAATTTCTTCCTTGAGTATTGTACTGAAAGTTGGTTTACTATAAATTTGATTTATTTATTCTAGTTTGTCTTTGGAGTAATGCATAATAATCTCTCTATCTTTTATAAGACTACCTTATAATAAATATTTGAATAGTTTGTGTGGATTATGATAGCTATCTTTCCTCCCTGACCATCCCCAAACTTGTTTTCATAACACATAATATATTTTAATTAACCATCAAGTCTATGATGAGATTTCTTTACTGTCTTAGTCATGCTTCTCCAAACATATTACACATGGCCAAGGTCTGTCTTAAAATGAGATATCAGAACACAACTCAATCCTTTATAGTCATCTTACCCCTGAAAAGTACAATGCTGTTTTCCTTGATCTAGATACACATACTAGGTACATTTCTTAATAAGAAGCATAACTTGTTGTTTCATATGGAGCTTTTAGTCAACTAAAACATCTTGGCATTTTTATATACATTGTTATAAAAGGATTTCTTTTTATACCTATGAATTGATTTTTGCTGAATAAAAATGCAGGCTTAATGCACATTATTTGGGTGATGAGTACCCTAAAAGCCCTGATTTGATTTGGTCATTACACGATCTATGCATGTAACAAAATTGCAAATGTCTTTCGTAAATTTGTACAAGTAATTGAAAAAAAGTAAACAAATAGTATGCAAAGCTTAGGTGTCTTCAATTATTTCCCTCGTATGAGGAGAGGTTTCCTAAAGCCAGAACCCAGAACACATTTCAGCTCAAAAGGTTTTCCTTATATTTGATGATGGTGTCATTTCAGGAAAATTTTATTGGCATATCTTTTATTCACTGATGCTTCATCAACAAAATGTCTCCTTTAAGTTCTTATAAAAAAAAAAATAAGCAACAACATTTTAAATCTCTATTGTGTTTTATCTTATTAAGTTATTCTTGTTTTGGTTCTGTCATCTAACAAATTAGCCAGTTGGTTTTGTGCCATATACAAATTTAACAAATCTGACTTTTAGATCCATACATAATTGGTAAAGAAACAGTACAACTGAGTAGAAATGAGCCCTGGCTCCAGAATCAGGCAGCTTGGGGAAATCCTTACTCTATAATATTCACTAGTTGTGTATCTTGGGCAGTTGCCCTTACCTTTCTCACCCTCAATTTCTGATATTTACAATGAGGAATATAATAGTAGCTACTTCATCAGGGTTTTGTGAGGAATATCAATTGGTATGTGAAGGGCTTTCAATTCCTAGCACTAGTCCAAAGTAAGCATTCAATACATGTTAGCTATTATGAATTAATTAAACAGGCTGCACAGAGCTGAGTCAAAGGAAGATCCTGGATGTCATGAACCAACCTTATTTGGAAAGAGTCATTCAAACAGCCAAGAATCCATCTAAAGGTTTTATTATCCAAAACTAATATTTCTGTCTTTTGTATAAGGATACCATATGAGACTCAATAAAATGCCTTGTTGATCTATTTTCAGCCATTTAATCAAGCTAATTAATTAATTAGAACCTGAAAATTAAATCAACATCATTAATTAATTTTTGCTTAACCAATGTAGTAGCCATAGTAGACAATGAAGATTCAGTTTAGTATGTCTTGTTCTTGGTGAGTTCACACAGACTCCAAGTGCACATAAGTTTCTTCCCTCAGAGCCTATATAAACCTATCTAATGTACTCTAAAATCTTGCTAGAAATTTTTGTTGAATTTGATGTTTCTTGTCACTTCCCCCTTCCACTTGAAAATCAGCTTGTAACCATATTGGGGCTGAAATAAACACAAATATCACTTCTACCTCTATCTCAGGCTAAGCAGCAACATTTGGGGGTATGGTGTAGGGAGAGAACGGTTGCTTTGGGAGTTTATGCAGAAATATCCTGAAATCAATTGATAGAAATGAGTTGGCATAACAGTAGCTTAGACAATTTCATAAACCAAAATTGGTAAGTTTCTCTGAAAAGCAATAGTCATGTTAAACTAAGAAAGCGAAATCCCAGAACAGATAACTTTGAAAAGGGCAGCGTAGACCACATGGAAGAAAATATGTAGAACATTGTTCAATGAAAAGAAGAATCCAAACCAGCTCAGAAAAGTCAGACTACTAAAAGTTATCACTATCTCCTTTTGAAGGAAAAAGTGTGTGTTTATACGAAAACTCTGAATACTTTTTAGTTTGAAATAATTTTGTGTCTGTTTCCATATAATGCCAAAAGAGTTGGATGAATTTTTGCTACATATGGAGGATAATCATACAATAACTATTGTAAACGTTACAATTGTTTGACTTAAAAGAGAAGTCAAACAGTGTACCAGAATTCACTTTTGGGAGAAATGGGATGTAGGAGAAATAGGGGGATACTATGAGAGCCTTTAACTGAGAAGTAGAAGAGGCACTATTTTTTCTTTTTCACAAGAAGGTATAATCCAGTCCAGCTAGAGGGATGTTTGGCTTCCAGTTGAGATAGATGTACTATATCTACTAAAAGCTATCGACAAAGAAAACAAATTGTGAGCCCTGTATTGATCATGCAGTACTGTTTCTGGAGTTTTTTCCCAATCGATAAGGTTTAAAATATAAGGCTGGACCTAGATGTACATACTGTTCCAGTGGAAAAATTACATCACATTGGAAACAATAACAGATCAAATAAATCATTATTGAGGATGTAACAGCTTGATTCACAATTTAAAAAACAACAACATTATATCCCTCTGCCTTTCAATTAGCTTTGGAGAATATCAATTCCATTGAACCTCTTTCTTTCAAATATCTGAAAGTTCTAAAGAGAATCTTCTTTACTCTGACAATTAGAAAGTAAGACAAGCAGATGGTAATACCGAATGACCTCTTACAGAAGCAGCTCTATGTAGTGTGTCTAGCATGAATTTGTGCATTTGTACTTTGAACATAGAATGACAGATGTAGTAATCAAATAATTTATTACAAAATTGAAAAATAGTTCAACCCTACCTCAATTATTACTATGATAAGAAATTACTGAAATTCTAATATCAATTTTTAATTATTTCTATTAAGCTTTATTTAAAGTGGTTAATGATTCTTTCAATAATGACGGGTAATATAGCTAATGCATATGTAATGAAATGCATACACTTCTTTTTTGTGCAAAAGTATTCAATTACATTTTATAGCCTCTTGCATTTAAGGAATTCTCTAGTTATTGATATATAGCTTAATTAGTTGCCAATTCTTTTTGATGCTTAAGACAACATTCTGGGGCAGTGCAAGCAAACAAGGTAAATAGCATCTCTTATCAAATTAACAGTGTTTATTCTATTTGCCATGCAGTTTAAGGATAACTTTTATCTTCCCATTCATTTCTCATTCTCTATTACAGTAAAAATTAATATCAGACATACTGTATCCTATGTAATTTGATCCATTGGAACCCAGGCACTTGAACTTCATTATTATCCCTGAAATGTAAAAGGTAGAAAGAGCACTAAACCAGGGGCCAGGAGACCAGATCTCTATCTGAACATTGCCATGGACTTACTGATGACTTTGAACAAGACACCTAATCCCAGTGGTCACTTATCTGTAAACCAAAAATATTGGACTGTATAATTTTTTTAGACTCCTTGCAATATCAAAATCCTCTTTTAGTTTTTGATTTTCCTTTAACTGTATTTATTCTAACCTTTCTAGTTTGATAATTATTGTTTGTGATAATAGAATAGGAAGCAAATTAGTTGAACATTTGTATTTTATTTCTATCATCAGTTAAATGTTATACCTGCTACTGTAAGATTTAGGCCAAGCTCTACTTATTTTTTCTGTTTGTTCTAAGCCCAGCTTTAACAAACAAAAAAGATCTTTTTGGTGGCTTCATACTTTTTTGCTAAGCTTTGTTTACAGAATTTATAGACTAAATAGAACCAGGGGTTGAAAACCAACTCTGCCTTATGCTTATTGTGTGAACTAAGCAAGTCTATCAGATTCTCTAAAGTTTAGTCTCCTCATTTATTAAACTGTGATAATATGAGTGTCTACTCCATGTGATTGTTGTAGGGAAATACATGAAAAATGGCATGAAAAGTGCTTAGTGCAATGGCACAAAGAAAGTCCTAGAAAAATGCTATTTGATTTTTGTGTTTTTACTTTTTGCTGTCGTCATCATTGTCATTGTTGTCATTTCTACTCTGGACTTTATTTTTGAAACACTATTACTGGGTTTTGATCACTTCTTTCTATTAAAAAGCAATGACTTTAATACCTCATGTGTGTAGATAATTTCAAGGCTAGCAAGGTATTTCTATGTGTCTTATATGGTCTTTTCAATAATGCTCTGAGTTGAGAAGGATCTGTACCTCCACATTACAGATAAAAGACTCTCAGAGAGGTTTTGTAACTTGTCCAAAGGACTAACACAAAGGCCTTGTAACACGGCAAGTGAGGCAGGATGGAGACAGCTTCATGTGTTCTTGTGAGAGTTTTCTGTGAAGAACATCAGCACTGGAAAGATAAAAGCTTCTTTAGGAAAAAACTTTATGTTGTGAAAGAACACCAGTATTTTATTATAAGCATATATTTCTTGAAATAGAAACAGTGTACTTTTCCCCATTTATTGGCTCATAAGTGGAATTTTCTCTCAAAATTTATTTTCAGTCTCTAATAGCATAAATATGATACTTATCAAAAAGACAGTTTCTAATGTGGAACTCTAGGGGGTTCAGAAGTTTTCTCGAGGTAATAGTTGGGAGATAGGCCTCAAATCATGCCAGTATGTTTGCTGGGGAAGGACAAAGGCAGAGTGGCATTGAAAAGTCACACTCTGATTCATTTGTTGCATTTCTTTCCTAATTTGTCTTCCTCAAATCAAGAGAAAAACAGTTGGTTTTGTCCTCTAGGGAACTTTTCTATGAGAAAGTTTTCACCAATTTGAAGAAAAATGTGAAAAGAAAGAAGACAATGCAGTGAATTTTTCATATGTGAATTCTACCCTTCAACTTAAAAAATTCTTAGTTAAGAAATCTCTGTTGAAATTGTTTACCTTTTAGAATTTTGAAGATAGGGCTCCAAGCTCTCCTAGCCTGAAGTGTTTATTTATATAAATATTATTATATTATAATTTTTATTAAAAATTAATAATTATTAAATTTTTATATTTATAATAAATTAAAAAAGTATTGAACACAGAAGAAAAGGAAAAAAACAGCAACAACGTTCTTCACAAGAGTAAAATCAAAAGATTTAAAACACACATGAACCAACTCCAAAACCAAAAGAAAGACACAAAACAAACAGTAACATCTATGTTTATCAAAGATATTGGCCTATAGTTCTCTTTCTTTGTTGGTTCTTTACCTGGCTTGTGTAT
>CAUYQG010223516.1:0-52824 GCA_963574415.1 Tarsius wallacei | reverse complement strand
GAACCTGAGGGCTCAGGCAATCCTCTCACCTCAGCCTCCCAAAGTGCTGGGATTATAGGTGTGAGCCACCTCGCCCAGCCTCACACTGTGAGGCCTATGCCCTATTGGGGCAGAAGCCACCTCACCCTGTGCCTTATTTCTCTGTTTGTCTTTGCAGACAAATCCTTAAAAAGAATTGTCGACTGAGCACAGTGGCTCATACATGTGGTCCCAGCACTTTGGGAGGCTGAACAGGGAGGAGTACTTGAGCCCAGGAGTTTGAGACAAGCCTGGGCAACATAGCGAGACACCATCTCTACAAAATACAAAAATAAAAATAAAATAGCTGGGCATGTTGGTGCACGCCTGTAGTTCCAGCTACTAGGAAGGCTGAGGTGGAAGGATTGTCTGAGTCCAGCAGGTCAAGCCTGTGGTGAGCCATTGACTGTGCCATTGCCCTCCAGCCTGGGCAACAGAGTGAGACTCTGACTAAAAAAAAAAATTTTTTTTTAAACACCAAAATTCAAAAGAATTGCCTGCAACTTCCTGTCTTCAATTCTCTCCTCAAAGACTTGGTTCCTCAAATGTAAGATATCAAATCAAGTTTCTACATTGATTACATGTTGAAATGACAATATTTTGAATATACTGGGTTAAAGTATATTATTAAAATTAATTTCAGCTATTCTTTCCCCCCCCCTTTTATAAAAAGGTGGCAAGTAGAAAATTTAAAGTCACGTATGTGACTTGCTTATTTCTATTGGACAGTGCTGGTCTATAGTATAGGTGAGAAAATTATGGTCCACAGGTCAAATCCTGCCTGCTCCCTATTTTGCAAATAAAATTTCAATGGAACTCAGCCATGATCATTTGTTTAGTATTTTTTTTTTTTTTTGAGTCAAGGTGTCACTCTGTCACCCAGGCTGGAGTGCAGTGGCTTGTTCATGGCTCACCAAAACCTCAGCCTCCTGGGTTCAGGCAATCCTCCCGCCTCAGCCTCTAGCTAGGACTAGGGGCATGCATACCACCACACCTGACTAATTCTTTAATTTTTTGTAGAGAAGGGGTCATGCTATATTGCCCAGGCTGGTCTCAAACTCCTGGGCTCAAGCAATTCTCCCACCTCAGGCTCTTAAGCGCTACTGGGATTACAGGTGTGAGCCTCTATGCCCGGAATTTTCTGTGGATGTTACAGAGCCCTGTAGGTGCGACAGAGACTGCAGGTTTTCATAGTCCTAAATATTTTCTATCTGACCCTTCGCAGAAAAAGCTTGCCAATCCCTGGTCTGTAGGAACGGGCAGGAAGGCAGAGAATGCGAGGAGAAGGGCTGGTTGGTGGGTATATATGCTTCCTTGTACAGTCACACTTAATTCTCTCAGCAATGCCATAAGGTAGGTACTGTTTTGTTAAGGCAGAAACAAAGAGTAAGAAAGTCATGTGCTTAAAGCTATGTATGGGTCAAGGTCTTTAAACTTTGTTCTGATTCCAACAGCACCTCCTTTTCCTACCATGTTCGTAACGAAGCTTGGTTGTTAGGCTCTTTCTGAAAGTTTTCTAAACACAATAAAGTCAGAACCCGGAAGATCTTTGGACGAGAGCGATACTCACCACACTCCAGGTGTTATAGGGAAAATAGTCATGGGATGTACTGGTGTTGGCGATACTTAGATCTGTGATGAAGAGTATGACACCAACTGTGGAACAGAGTGCACTGATGATGTTCAAACCCACGCTGGCACCTAACTGAAGAAGATACAGAGGGTCAGGGTAGAAAAGAAACACTATTATAGCTGACATGAGCAGAGATTCAACAAGCGTTTTTTTTTCCCTCTCCAACTTGTAACATATACATAGCATAAAACTTACCATGGTCACCATGTTTAAGTGTTACAGTTCAGTGTTATTAAACACATTCACACTGTTGTGTAACTATCGCCATCATTCATCTCTGTAACTCTTTGCTTCAAAAAGTGTTTCTTAATGTGAATTCCTGGAACCCTAGTTCTGTAGCAAGTAAGGAGGTGTTCTGTGCAAAATGGTTTTGGGGTAACCTAGCTTTGTAAAAAGCTGGACTGAACAAGGGTAAACCGGTCTTTGCTGCAGGACTTCTCAGAGACTTTAATGAGGATTGCGGATTTTCCAGAGAGAGGACAAAAGAGATTTTTCCAAGTTCTCCTAACTATCTTTATAGAGCATATCATAGGGGAAACATTTCCCAGAATCATCTTTGGGGAAAATTCGACCTACTTATCCCATAAAATACAGGGAGGAGTCTCTGCCTGAGTATCTTGGGGTGTGATAGGCTCAGATGCTCCCCGAATCTGGACCATGTGCAGAGAGATATACTCAGACATTCTGAGCTTCCCTTTGGGGATTTTAAAATAGATCTCATCAGGCTGTAGAGACTTGGTCACCCTGAGGCCCCTTACCCTAGATAAACTGCCTGTAAGAGAAACAAAGTTTCCTCTTCTTGGTCCATTGCTCAGGGAGCACAGAGGGAGGAGCTGATGACCAGAGCTGTGTTGGCTGGATTCCTCTGGGAGGCAGGTGCCTGGGCCTGGCTTCTTGGAAGAACTGGCTGCAGGCACCCTTGGCTCCTTGCTCTGCTGGAAAGCAGCTTGGGCCCTGGGGAGCTCTGTACCTCCCCATGGGAGGGCCTTCCAGGAAAGCTATTCTCTCTCTCTCTCTCCACCTCCGTTGCCTTCAGTGACTGTGCTACCCCTTTCCTCCCCGAACCCTCTGGGGTCTTTCCCACTTGTGACTCCCGGCCCAGGCCACGTGAGCGGCATGCATGAGCGGGAATGTGCGCGCACATCCCGAGGCTGGTAGAGAGGTGCAAGGATGGAGGAGGACTGTGTGCGAGTCTCACTTCCCCCTTTCTGACACTGTCCTAGAGGCCCCCAACTAGGAGAGCTCATCTCAGACTTACCAGGCAAGAAGAATTTGGCTGATTTTCGGCTGCCACTGTGAGGGATCCTGAAATGATAAACTGGTGCAGAATAGTGGGGTTTAGAACGAGGTCAGGACTTAGGGTACCCTTCCTCAGGCTCCCGTGGTTCTGGTCACGCACCCTAGGTTCCTTTGCTGGGACCATCAGCTCAACAGGGGAAACAATAAATAACAGGACACTGATGTGGGATAAACATCCTGGAATATCCAGGATCCAGGAGACCTGGTTTTAATTTCTGGCCTGAAACTCATGGGACCTTGGGTAAGTTATTAACGTCTCAAAAATCTCTATTTCTTCATCTGAAAAATGGGAAGATTTACAGCTCTTGCCAAGCCACATGGCAGGAGATGATTTATGTCCTACATCTGGCATTCAGTGTATCTTGCACACAGTAGATGCTCAATAAATGTTGAATTATTTCCCTGTCTTTTACTTTCCCATAAGCACACTCTGTCGTTTCCAGTTTTTATTCCAGGATTCAGTTAGGTTTGGGAGCTCTGGAGGGGAGAAGGGAGGGATCACCAGCATCTCTTCTGCTTTCATTTATTTATTTAGAATCGGAATCTCACTCTGTCACCCAGGCTGGAGGGGCAGTGGCATGCTCACAGCCACTGCAGCCTTGACCTGCTGGGCTCAGGTGATCCTTCTGCCTCAGCCTTCCAAGTAGCTGGAACTATAGGCACACGCCACCATGCCTAATTTTTATTATTATTTATTGCAGAGATGAGGTCTCACCAAATTGTCCAGGCTGGTCTCGAATATGTGGGCTCGGACAATCCTCTCACCTCGGCCTCCCAAAGTGCTGGGATTATAGGCGTGAGCCACTGTGCCTGGCCACCCTCTGCTGCTTTTAGGAGGCTGACATCAGTCCTTGCCTGTCTATACATCTGGGCACATGCCTTTTAGTTACTCAGATAAGTGTTTTGTCCCTCTGGTGCTGAAAATCCAACAGGATGGACTGATGTAGACTGCTTGCGTTTCATCTCAACTCTGCTGTTTTGCAGGCATGGGCTGAAGGCATTTCCTGCTTCCATTTGCCCAGTGTGGTAGTAACAGTGGTCTGAGAGGGCGTGAGCTATGATTCAGTGAAAGCTATACTTGGCTGAGCACTATAGGAAGTGATATTTTTCAAAAAAGGTTTCATTGAGAGCCACGCACCATACAATTCACCTATTAAAAGCATACCATCCGATTATTTTTCTGAGTTGTGCAACCATCACCAGAATCTAAGTTTCGAACATTTTCATCACCCTGAAAAGAAAGCCCACAGCCATCGGCAATGACTCACCATCACTGCCCTCCTAGTGCTTGTTTTTGTTTTGTTTTGTTTTTGAGTCGAGGTGTCACTCTGTTGCACAGGTTGGAGTGCAGTTTCATTATCACAATGATGATCATGACTCATGGCAGCCTTGATCTCTTGTGGTCAGGCAATCCTTCCACCTCAACATTCTGAGTAGCTGGGATTATAGGTGCACGCCACCACACCTGGCTAATTTTTTAAATAAAATTTTTATCTTTTGTAGAGACGAAGCTTTGCTGTGTTGCCCAGACTGGTCTCAGACTCCTGAGCTCAAGCAATCCTCCTGTCTGGGACTCCCAAAGTACTGGGATTACAGGTGCGAGCCACCGCGCTTGGCCTGCCAAGTACTTGTTTAACTTTGGTTTATTTTACCGTGTGATGGCCCATCAAATACGATTGTTCTTCCCATTTTATCAACAGGCAGACTGAGACTTAGAGACTGAATGGCTCACCCAATGTCATCCAGTAGGTAGCAGAGCTGAGAATCAAGTCCAGGCATCTTGACTTCAAACACCATGTTCTTAACCCTCACCCACTCCACTCAGGGTAGATGCATGTACAATGGAGTGGAAATAGTTATTTACAACGAAAACTTATTTTAACTTCTTCTGCCTCCCAAGGCAAGTGCCATATTTCCCTATAAGTGGAAACAAATCTCAATTTCACACCCTTTCATTTATAGAGACTTGATGGGAAGGGTTGGAGTTTGGATGTCTTGCTCAGCCCTATTGAGGTACCTTTGCTTCAGAAGAGGACAGTCATGATCTTTGGGAAATAGAAAGATAGTCCTGGAGTCAAGAAGGCAGCAATGAACACTACTGCTCTGTAGAAAAAGGAGAGGAAGGCTGATGGGAACTGAGTGGCCTGGTGGGAGTGGGGATGGCCAGTGGGGTACTGCAGATGCCACGGCTGCCCGCGGCTCACTGGCTCTCGGTAGAGTCCAGCGCCCTATGGTGAGTGTTGTGTGGCCGAGATGCTTGTCCTTTCCACAGCCCCACACTCCATGGAGGTCAGAGATATGGACACAGGTGTTTTGTGAGGGCGTGGAGGGAAAAAGGGACTGAGTTTTGAGTTGAGGTCAGTGGAGAGCAGAGGAGAGACCAAGGCCTTGGTGGAAGAGCTGCAGATGGGAACAAGGAGGAGCAGGCATTCAGAGACGCTCTGGGAACACAGTCCTGCCATTTTGCAGGCCTCGTGTGGCTGTGAGTGTGGGGGATAACTCTAGGCCGGGGTCTCCAACCCCCGGGCCATGGACTAGTACTGGTCCATGGTCTGTTAGGAACTGAGAGGCACAGCAGGAGGTGAGCGGTAGGCAAGCAAGCAAAGCTTTATCTGTATTTCCAGCCACTCCCCATCACCTGCATTACTGCCTGAGCTCTACCTCCTGTTAGATCAGTGGCAGCATCAGATTCTCATAGGAGTGTGAACTCTATTGTGAACGGCACATGCAAGGGATCTAGGATGCAACGCCTTATGAGAATCTAATGCCTGATGATCTGAGGTGGAGCTGGGGTAGTGAGGCTGGCACTAGGGAGTGGCTGCAAATACAGATTAACATTAGCAGTGAGGTTTGGCTGCACATCCACCCCTCACCTCTCTACCACCCCATCTATGGAAAAATTATCTTCCGCCCAACCAGTCCCTGATGCTGAAAAGGTTGGGGACTGCTGCTCTTGGCGACTCTGTTTAAATCTTTTTTTTTTTTTGAGTCAGAGTCTCACTCAGTCACCCAGGCTGGAGTGCAATGGCATACTCATGGCCATCGCAGCCTCGACCTGCTGGGCTCAGGCAATCCTTCTGCCTCAGCCTTCCAAATAGCTGGAACCACAGGGTGTGCCACCAGGCCCAGCTGATTTTTTGATTTATTGTAGAGATGAGGTCTCGCCACGTTGCCCAGGCTGGTCTCGAACCCATGGGCTCAGGCAATCCTCTCACCTTGGCCTCCCAAAGTGCTGGGATTATAGACGTGAGCCACCACTCCCGGCTGACTTTGTTGAAATCTTATGGGGATGGGCAACTTGGGCTGATATCTAGGTCACTCTAGGTTTGTTATTTGTGCAAAAAGTTGTATTTGTGTCACAGGCAGGTTGTGTGAGTCAGGGGAAAGACTGTCAGAAAAAGGGAGAAAAAGGAGAAACGTCAGTGAAGACGGAAGGGGGAGGGAGTGTGTATGTGTGTGTGTGTGTGTGTGTGTGTTGGGGGCACTAGGGAGCTTGCCAAGGAATCATAAAGGCAGTAAGCTAGAGTAGAGGAAGGACCGTGGTTCTTAACACTTATGGAGTCAAGACCACCCTGAGAATCTGATGAAAGCTATGGACCCTTCCAGAAACAAAATGCATGGCTGATATAGAAGATATTTTGCCAAAATGGAGCCCCCTAGGTCCATCTGTGGATTCTAGATTCAGTCCCCATTGCTCAAGCCCATGGACCCTCGCTGGTCTATGGTAGGGAAGCCACTTTTGACCCTTGGTAAATGTTTGTCTCTTGGAGCTCAGGCTTGTGGGCCTGTGTTGAACTGTACCTGGGGGCTATTCCCAGCACCTCTTTTTACACATGGGTGTTTTTGTGTGTGAGTTCAGAAAAGGTGTCCTTTTACGGATGATGTCACCTTGCAGGGCTGTAACTAGATATCACGGGCTGAATTGTGTCTACCTCTCCAAGTTTTCTATGTTGAAGACCTAGCCCCAGTACCTCAGGGTGTGACTGTGTGTGGGTCTCATTCTGTCACCCAGGCTGGAGTGCAGTGACATGGTCATGGCTCACTGTAGCCTCAACCTCCTGGGCTCAGGTGTCCTTCTGCATTAGCCTCCTGAGTAGCTGGGACCACAGGTGCACACCACCACCACACCCAGCTTTTTATTTTTTGTAGAGCCGAGCTCTCGCTATGTTGCCCAGGTTGGTCTCAAACTCCTGGGCTCAAGCAATCCTCTCACCTCGGCCTCCCAAAGTGCTGAGATTACAGGCGTGAGCCACTGCGCCTGAGCCTGGCCGGATATGTGGTTTTTAAAGAGGAAATTAAGGTTAAATGAGGTCATTAGGGTAGAACTCTAATCCAGTGTGACTGGTGTCCTTATAAGAAGAGGAGATGAGGACACAGGCAGACACAGAGGGAAGACCATGTGAGGACACAGGGAAAAGGCTGCAAGCTAAAGAGAGAGCCCTCAGAGGAAGCCACCCTACTGGCATCTGGATCTCAGACTTTCAGCCTCCAGAACTGTGAGATAACAGATGGCTGTTGTTCAAGCCACCTAATCCATGGTGCTTAATTCTGGCGGCCCTAGCAAACGAATCCACTCGGGGAATAAGGCCTGGGCTGGATTCTCATCCCCTAGGGCCCAGGGGCTGAGAACTTTCTGCAGGGCACAGTTGCACAACTTGACACAGTGGCCGGCCTTGAGCGCCTTGGTCCCTTCTGGGAACTCACCTGTAGTGTGACCCGAGTTACGTACCCAGATGCCTCCCCAGAAGGGAAAGCCTCCAAAGAATGAGACAGACACGTAGCCCGTGAAGAGAAGGGTCCCCAGGATGGAGCCAAAGCCGATGTGGGCCAGGCCAATCAGGATCTGCAGGGCCTGTCAGGAAAGCCACAAGCTGAAGGTTGGCTTCTGGGGCGGGATCCTGCCTCCCCTTTGGGGCTCGCTTTTATTGTAATAAATGTTTGGTTTTCTTGGTGTAACAAGTAATATGGGAAGCATAAAAATGAAATAGCAAAATAAGTAAAAATTTTATAAAGAAATCAAAAATAAAATTTTCCCTGCCCTGCCCAACCTGGAGAAAATAACCATTTACATTTTGGTGTGTAACCTACCATTATTCTTTTCAAACCTGTACCTCGACAATACAAAATGGCTCTGTACTTTATGAACTCAATATTCTGTCATGAACATGCCTCCATGGTATTATGTATTCTTCAAATCCAGGATCCCATCACGGATATTCCGTGGAGTATTTAGAGCAGAGTTATTAGACAGGTAAGACTGTTTCTCCTTTTTAATATTATAGAGCACATTGTGATAAATATCCTTGTATGCAAATCTCTGCTCTCAGGATGTTGTGTTTTTTATTTTTTTTTAATTTTTGAGTCAGAGTCTCTGTCGCCTACGGCCATGGCAGCCTCGACCTGCTGGGCTCAGGCAATCCTTCCGTCTCAGTCTTCCAACTGGAACTACAGGCACATGCCACCATGCCCAGCTAATTTTTTGATTTATTGTAGAGATGAGGTCTCACCAAATTGCCCAGGCTGGTCTCGAATTCCTGAGCTCAGGCAATCCTCTCGCCTTGGCCTCCCAAAGTGCTGGGATTACAGGCTTGAGCCACCATGCCCAGCCTGGAATGTTGTTTATTTTTTTATTTTTAAATTTTTTATTTTAAAGATGTAGGGTACAATTCAGGGTTAAGTATGCACATGTTCATCATGCAGGTAACCTTGTTGATGAGATGTGCCTCCCTCTCCTGGCAGTTTCCTACTACTGCCGATCCTGTCCCCGCCTCCCCTGGTAGGATATTGTTATGGGCTGAATTGTGTCTCCCTCCCGCATGCCTCCGCCAAATTCATGTGCTGAAGTTCTAACTCTAGTACTTTAGAATGTGACCTTACTTGGAAACAGGGTTGTTACAGATGTAATTAGCTAAGATGAGGTCACATGGGAGTCGGATGGGCCCCTAATCCAATATGACTGGTGTCCTCATAAAAATAACTCCTCATGAAGATTGGAGGAACGCTGCCCTAAGCCAGGGGACTACCAGAAGCCTGGAACAGATCCTTTCTTAGGGCCTTGAGAGGGGGCATGGCCCCGGTGACCTTGATCTCAGACTTCTAGTCTCCAGACCGTGAAACAACATGTTTCTGTTGTTCTTAAGCCATTGAGTTTATGGTACTGATGAAAGTTCTGGACTCTTCCAGAAACAAAATACATGGCTGATATAGAAGATTTTGCCAAAATGGAGCCCCCAAGGCCCATCTGTGGACTCTAGATTCAGTCCCCATTGCTCAAGCCCATGGACCCTCACTGGTCTATGGTAGGGAAGCCACTTTTGACCTTTGGTAAATGTTATGGCCATCCTGAGAAACTAACACACAGATATATTTTTTCACAAATGACACATAGATGTCTATGTGTACAGACACTCCCCAACTTATAATGATTTGACTTAAGATTTATCTATTTTGCTGTGACATGAAACGGATATGGATTCAGTAGAATCCCTAGTTTAAGTACCTATACAACCATTCTGTTTTTCAGCATTTAATAAACCACATGAGATAGTCTATACATTATCGTCAAATAGGTTTGTGCTGGGTGATTTTGCCCAACTGCAGGCTTATGCAAGTGTTCTGAGCATGTTTAAGGTAGGTTAGGCTAAGCTATGATCTTTAATGGGTTAGGTGTATTAAATTCCATTTAAGGTATTTTCAATTTTTGATGTGTTTACTGGGATATAACCTCATCGTAAGTCAAGGAGCATCTGTGTATGTATGTGCATTACAAACATGGTAGCAAATACAAATATATTATTCTCTTAAATTCACACAAAAAAAGTAGCAAATTACACATAATGTCTACCCCTTACGTTCTTCCATTAATGCCATATCTTGGGGTATGCTCATATCATGACATAAAAAAAGTCCTTGTTCTTTTCATAGTTCCACTACGTATCATTCTTTGGATGTATGATATATTGATTTAACCAGCATTCTACTGATGGATATTTTGGTTGTTTCTATTCTTTCGTGATCACAAGCCATGCTGCCATGAGTAAGCTCATTATTCGTATTGTATTTCTTGTGAGCGTAGGCATACCTGGGGAATAAAATCCCAGAGAGGGAATTAAGGGGGATTTTGTAAATTTGGCAGATGCAAATTGCCCTCCATACAGGTTGTATCAACTTATACCTCCATGAGCAATGTTTGATGGTGGAGTCTAGGATTGGAGCACTGTCAGACTGCCCGAGAATTCATGCTTGTCATGGTTCAGCTACATGATGAAAGGGCTTCCCCTTGTCCTACACGTGACAGCCTTTCAGGGTTGCTGTGAATTTTTATGTTGGCTATCTTTCTTTTTAATTTTTGAGTCAGAGTCTCACTCTGTCCCCCAGGCTGGAGTGCAATGGCACGATCACTGCTTACCACAGCCTCGACCTCCTGGACTCAGGTGATCCTTCTACCTCAGCCTCCCGAGTAGGTGGGACCACAGGTGTGCACCATCATGCCCGGCTAATTTTTTAGAGATGAGGTCTTGCTGTGTCACCCAGGCTGGTCTCAAACTCTTGAGCTCAAGCAATCCTCCCGCCTCAGCCTCCCAAAGTGCTGGGATGACAGGCGTGAGCCACCGAGCCTGTTACTGGCTGTCTAACCTGCTTTGTCGGGCAAAAATGTGATTCAATCACATTGGGTTTCAATTCCACCTTGTGGCCTACTTTGGCCTTGTGGGCCCACTTTCTTCCAGAGGCCACAGGGATTGGCACGGATGCTGGCAACAGGATCCACATTCTTTTTCTTAAAATGCCTACATAAGAAAATGCGAGGCCCAAACAGAGGCCCCTGGTGATGCCCAGCTGAGATTTCTTTTTTTTTTTTTTTTTTGAGTTGGAGTCTCACTCTGTCGCCCAGACTGGAGTGGCCGCTCCCGGCCACCGCAGCCTCGACTTGCTGGGCTCCGGCGATCCTTCCGCCTCAGCCTTCCAAGTAGCTGGAACTACAGGTGCGCTACCACGCCCGGCTAATTTTTGATTATTGTAGAGATGAGGTCTCTCCAAGTTGTCCAGGTGGGTCTCGAACCCACGGGTTCAGGCAATCCACTCACCTCAGCCTCCCAAGGCGCGGGATTACAGGCTGAGCCACCGAGCCCGGCTCCAGCTGAGATTTCTAACAGCTCTAACTCTGGCAAGGCCGGATCAGCTCCAACCCTGCTTGCTGGATTTGGAGTCTCTGTATTTCCGAAGCCTCCCCGCTCCTCTGACTCCAGCCGTGCCACCCCCTGGGTTGCAAAGTGAAATTTCACTTACCCCTAAGACTTTGCCTTCTTTCAGGATTTTCTGGGTAGGCTGCATGTTCACATTCGACACCAAACCAGGTAGGTTCCCGGGAATGAAGTGGACTTGGGGCTGGTTGCTTGGATATAGGGGTACCTGAGACATGACTCTTGGGGTCACAGGAAAACTGCCGTGGGACACCTCCACAAATGCAGGATTGGTCATGGGGCCTATTGAAGTCATCGTGTTCATGCTGCCGAAAAATAAATGTGACAGAGTGTTCCCTCATATACGCATTTGTGTTTACATTTAAAAAGGGACTTTTTTGCTTTTTCTGGCTCATTGGAGCATCTCAACCCTCTGAGTTTATTAAGCTCATTTTAGAGATAATATTAGATACCAGTCATAGGGCACTTGAGAGGTGCCAGGCAGTCCATGCTTCACAAATATAAACACATCTCCTTAAATCCACTTGCCCATTTTACAGATGAGAAAACTAAGGCTCAAAAAAGGCAAGCACTACCAGAGGGCAAGGACTCTGTCTTTTCCATCTTTGTATCTCCCATCGTGTTTACTGCGATGCTTTGCCTTTTTAGTACTATTTGAAAACAGCATTTCGGAACTGAAAAGTCTCTTGGACGACATTGAGTTCAATTCTCTCCTTTTCCTGAAAACTAAATTGAGAGTGAGAGAGTGGACACGAATTGTTCAAAGGCCCAGTTCTGCAAAGATTAGTTAAATGATCACCCTCCTCAAGGGACGTCCCATTGCAGTGTAGTGTATGTTCACTGGGTGGCTTAGGTTGCTCAGTTTTCTAGACTGCTTATAAATTCTGATGTGGTTGTTAATTTTTTTCTTGTGTCTCCCTTCATCCCTTTTTCTTCCTTCCTTCCCTTTTTGGGTAGGAGCAAACCCAATAAAGCCATGACCACAAACACCGCCATGTCCTCTACTCACATTCAGATTTACCCTAAGTCCCATTTGCCAGAAAAACCTTGCCATTATTCCTCAGTTACCCACAGAAACCACGAGAGGAAGCAAACTCACCTTGCTCAGCCAACAGCCAAGTATCCAAGAATCTCTTGTACCTCTTCCCAGTCCCTTGCTGTGGGACACTTGTTTTCCCCGAGAGAACGAATGTCCTGGGCAATTCCCAGTTGAGTGACACGTTTAGAAGGATCCAAAGTTCTCTCCACTATTTTCCTGGGTGCAGGCCAGGTCGCCAGCTGCTTAGAGCTCAGCTTCCCCACTTATATCTGCTTCCTGTTTTGGCTGATGAGCCCATTAAGTGCGGTTCATTTGACGATTGGATATCTGTGTGGAAAAGCCAAGGTTGATCTGGGTGCTCCCGGAGACACAGAAATTGACTGGGCACTTAGGGCATGTGTGCGCAGCTGTGACACAAGACAGAATGACACAATCACCACAGTAGGGAGATAAGTGTCCCTCGCAGGAGAAGAGAGGAGGAGATTGGGGAGCACTTCCAGCAGAAGGTGGCCTTTGAAGTCAATGAATGGCAGTGAAAAAAGGGGCTGAGTCACAGGAAGTGAAATGAGACTCGTAGTCAACATAGATCTATCTTTATCCCAGTCAGAACCTATAGAAAATCAGAATCCACCCATGGGAGGGCGTCTGACATATTTATGACATGCATCACGGAAATTGCACAGGCAAAATGTACAAGGACAGCTACAGTAGGCAATGAGCTTGTGGATGGTGTAGTCTAGGACATATTTACTTTTGCTTACTGGCATATAATAGGCTCTCAATAAACGCATACTGACTGGAAAAAATGAAGTTGGCTAGAACTTTGTAAGATGGGCCACAGAAAGAGCACTAATAAAGGCGGGGGGTGTGGAAGGCACAAAGTCTTGGAGGATGAAAAGTACAGGACATACTTTGGGAATGGCTGGCTCAGAGTGAAGGATATTGAAAGTTATAAGAATGAAAAGGTAGCTGGGGTCAAGCCTCACTTTACTTACTTGTCCATCATTTCTGGACCCCTGCCTCTCAATTTCTAAGAGTTTTTAAAAAATGTTAGGGATATTAGCTCTTCGTCTTTGGTGTAGTCTCCAAGTTTGACAATTGCCCTTTAACTTTGTATATAGGTTTTTTTATTTCCACTGAGAAATTTAAACATTCTAATGTGGTAAAATGGATCATTCTTACTTCTTATTTACTATGGATTTTGAGTCTTTGTTAGAAAGCCTTTCCTAACACTAAGATTAAATAGGAACCTGCCTGCATTTCCTTCTAGTGCTTGGATGGTTTCACTTTGTACACTGGATTCCTAATACATCTAGACTTTATTCTTGTGAGTGGTGTGAGAGATGGATCTAATGTTATATTTTTCCAGAAGGCTACCTAGTCGTCATAGAACAATTTATTAAACAGCCCATCTTTACTCCCGTGGTATTTGAAATGTTCCTTTTGTCACAGACTGAATTTCTATATGCATTGAGTTCTAATTCCGGTCTTTCTTTTCTGCCGCTTTATTTATCTATTCATGTGCTATGTAAACCATGAGTTAATTATAGGGGCTTTACAGTATAGTTTAAGGTCTTGTAGTGTTTTCTTTTTCATTATATTGTCTGGCTATTTTCGTATGTTTTTTGGACAATTTCTTTTATTAAATGGAAGTTAAAAAAAAAATTATTCAGTGTAGGGTACAATTCAGGGTCAGGGATACAAATGTTCATTATGCAGGTACCCTTGTCGATGAGGTGTGCTCCCCCTTCCCTGGCAGTTTCCCATCACTGCCAATCCCTTTCTTATAGTGTTATGATAATTGTTCAAGGTCCACTTATGAGAGAACATATGCTACTGTTCCTTGTTTCTGTGATAGATCACTGAGTATGATAGACTCTAAATCCATCCAAGTTGCTGTGAAGTCCATATGTTTGTCCTTATTTATGACTGCATAGTATTCCATTGTGTATATGTACCACATTTTTTTTTTCATCCAGTCCCGTTTTTTTTTTTCAAAATAGACTTTACCATTAATTCATTTGATTCCATAAGGTAGCACAACAGCCTTTGGAAAAGATGAATTACCCGTGGGTTCAAGACCCGCCTGGGCAACTTGGTGAGACCTCATCTCTACAATAAATCAAAAAATTAGCCGGGTGTGGCAGGGCATGCCTATAGTTCCAGCTACTTGGAAGGCTGAGGCAGAAGAATCGCCAGAGTCCAGCAGGTGGAGGCTGCGGTGGCCGGGAAACAGAGACATACAGGGGAGATGATTCTTGTCCAAACCTACTCCAGCACTGATGCCCCTGATCAGTGCTACTGATGCCCCTTCTATATGCCCTTGGTTCACTCTGGAGATCATGTGCAGACAGATTCCATACCTACAGATAATCCCACCTTTCTCTTCCTGAGGCTATGTGGGGATGGAGCAGACCAAAGGTGCTGGGAAGTTAGTACTTTGGAAATTTTCTTAACCAATGACATGTGGGTATGCTGGAGAATTACCCTAGCTTCCTTGTTCCCCAAAGGGGATCATTTCGAAGTGTGTTTCATCTGTCTCTTAGGGAGTCCTCACGGGATTGAGCATCAGTTCCCTATAACAGAGCCCCCTCGGTTAATGCACACTCTTGGCTTTTTGTTTCCCTTTTCTACTTTTTCATACTAAGGCTTGGGATCACCTCCCAGGAAAACTACTATTACCTGAATCCTTATGTCAGAGTCTGCTTTTAGGGGAACCCAAACTAAACACCTGCTGCCTTGGTTTTTTAAAATAACTGCCAGGGGCGGGGGCGGGGACATAACATTAATAAGGGTTCCTGATCCCAAACCAGGTGAAGTGGGGACCAATGGGAGGCCCAGACTTCACTTGCATGTCTACTTATGTACCTAATCCCGAACAGTACCCCACATCTTTAAAAATAAAAAAATTGGATAACTGCCAAGAATAAGAGACTATGAGATGACGCTCATCTGAAGTGAAGTCATGCTAGAATGGAAACCCAAATACTGCAGGTTCTCACTCATAAGTGAAAGCTAAGTCAAGGGTCGGCAAAGGCATTGAGAACCACAGAATGGACATCGGTGACTCATAGAGGGGAGGGTGGGAAGAGGGGAGGAATGAAAAAACACTTATTGGTACTATGTGCACTAGTGAGGAATGAAAAACCACTTATTGGTACTATGTGCACTAGTGTGTGTGGTGGCTACACTTAAAGTCCAGACTTTTTCACCACTATCCGAGGAACTCAGAAAAACCCCGGAATTTATTTATCAACAATTGTGTATTTACTCTGATATGTTAAGCCTTCAGTCACCTTCAAAGTGCTCTCTGTTGGATGCAATACACCTATTGAGATGCTTTTTCCACTGCTCAAAACAGTTTTTGAACTTGTCAGTCTTGATGCCTTTTAGTGCTTCTGCCATTTTTTTGTTTCACTTCCTCCACATCTGCAAAACATTTCCCTTTGATGACTTTTTTTTTAATCCGGGGAAACCAAAAAATCGCTTTGAACTGGACTGATAATCCATTCTTGGAAGTCAGTTAAAATTAAAGGTTAGTCTAAAGTCTTGATTGGTTTCCAGAAACTATTTAGCCCTTATATATAAATATAAGAGAAAGGTTTCAAACACTCCTAAGAAGAAAAATAATAAGACTAAGAAAATTTCTCAACACTGGGATAAAACCAAAATACAGGTTCTGTAGTCACTGTTTATAAAGAGACCTGAATAGTGTGTCACACTCTGTAACTTGTACAAATATGTTAGTTTAAAAAATTAGTTGTCAAATGACTGAAACTTTTAATGATTTTCTACATGAAAAAATTACTTATTTAAGAAAACCTAAGTAAGAAAGCTATGGTTTAAAAGTAAAGATTACACTTTACACTGAAAATTGTAAAATGAAATAATGTATACATTCTTTGTGAAATAAAAGTTGAAACAAGATTCAGTTTTCAAAAAATCATAAGCCCTTTATTTTTCTTAAACAATTTTTTTGTATGAGAAAAAGAGATAATTTAATATTTATGTGATAGCCTCAGATTTTTTGACTAGTCAGAACACAAAGAGCAATCATTTTGCAAATTGGCAAAAAGTTAACAACTTGTCATAAAAATGAAAATAAAAAGAGAAGGCAAATACATTCAGGTGACAGCAACATATAATTTCTTTTGTTATTTTGTTTTGTGGTTTTATTACATGAAAATTAAATCTCAAATATTGGGTTATATGTCTGACACAAGTATTCATCTTCTAGAAAACAATGATGACCTTTCTCTTGTCCTGTTAATTCCCAAAGGTGTTCTTAATTTAGAATGCTTTCCTTCCTGTGGATTAATTCCTTTTCTGTATCTGTGCACAAGAAACCTCTCTTATTTAATGCTCAGTGGTCTCCGATGAGTCCAGGTGGTCCTTAGCTTCTAAAAGCTCAGTCTGTCTTTATCGAATTTTTCATAAGCTAACATTTATGGAATGATTCACCCAGACATGGGAAGCATAATGTTTACATTATGGAGAGGGTAATTATTGTATAACCAATGTCATGAACAACTCTTCTGTGAGAAACAATGACTGCTCACCAGTACTATTCATTAAGAATTATGGTTAGAAAATGAGTTTAGATTAAGGCCATAGAAGATTAATATCAAATAATATCAAGCACAAGATCAAGGCCATATACGATCAAGATTAAGCCTTTTTTCCCAACATTGAAAGATTTTCTTAATTTCTTATTATTTTTAGGAGTGTTTGAAAACCTTTCTCTTATATTTACACATAAGGGCTAAATAGTTTCTCAAAACCAATCAAGACTTTATAGACTTTAATTTTTGGGGTCCTCCAAGAATAGACTACCAATCCAGTTCAAAGGTCACCTTCTGAAGATTAAGATCAAGCACTGTACATAAAACTTTTAAAAATATCTCTAAGTCCTTAAAAATCTTAGAGATTTTATCTTTTTTTTCTTTTGCCCTTAGAGGGCAAAAGAAGAGCATAAAATCAGAAAGTAGAGTCCTTTATAAATTGTGTTATCTTACATTAACGTTTTGAGTAATAGGTTAGGGAGAAAACCTAGAAATTATTTGATCTAACCCTCTCACTTTATGCATGAAGTAACTGACACCCACAGACAAGCAGTGACTGGCTTACCAACACACAGTTAGCTAGTGGCAGAACCAAAACTATCCTACTATCTTCCAGCCTAATGGACGTTTTGTTGATTTTCTGTATTTGTTTTCCAGCCTAAGCATAGTTTTTATTGCGGAAAATACAGGTAACATAAAATTTACCATTTTAATCATTTTAATGTGGCATTAATTACATTCATAATGTTATGTAACCATCACCACCAGTATATTCTTTTGTAAAAGGATACAGTGAAAAGATGCACTCCAAATGTACAAGGCTTTAGAAAACAGGATATAGTAAAATTGATGCTGTCTCTTTTACCATTATTTGATAGGATTTACTAGTAAAGCTACTTGGGCTGGAGTTCTTTGTGGGGGTTTTTAAATTACAAGTTCATTTAAAAATCAGATATAGGGCTATTCAGATTTTCTATTTCTTCTTGTATTAGTTTTGGTAATTGTGTTATTGAGGAATTTGCCCATTGCACTCAAGTTGTTGAGTTCATTGGCATAAGGTTGCTCATAATATTACCTTTTTATCCCTTTAATATCTTTTGGCTCTTCTGTGATATCCCCTCTTTTATTCCTGGTATTGGTAATTTGTTTTTTAAAATTCATTTGCTAATCAATTTTGCAAGAGGATTAACTATTCTACTAATTTTTAAAAATAACTAATGCTTACTTTTGCAGATTTTTTCATTAATTTCTATTCTATTTCTTTAATTTTTTTTCCTTCTACTTAACTTTTTAAAAAATTGCCATCTGTGTTGGAAGTGTAGCTCATGGATTTTCAGTTTTTCTTTCCCTATAATATTTGTATTTAAAGGTATTGTCTTCTCTCTAAATATTGTTTTAGCTACATTCTACTAGTTTTGTATGCTGTATTTTCACTATTACTCAACTTGAAATATTTTCTAATTTCTTTCATGATGTTATTTGATCCACTGGGTATTTAGAAATATGTGCCTAATTTTCCACATATTTGGAGTTTTAAACATTTATATATTGATTTGTATTCAAATTTGATTCTACATCAGTCAGAGAAGACACACTATATAATTTAAATATGTTGAAATTTTTCAAACTTACTTTATGACCCAAGGTATGGTTTAGCCTGATAAATATGCCACTTGTATTTGGAAAGAATGTGCATTCAGTAGTATTCCATCACTGTCAATTAGGTTATGTTGGTTCATTATTTTGTTCAAATATCTTTGTATAGTTTTGTATCTGTTCATCTATCAGTTACCGAGAAGGTCTATTAAAATATCCAGCTCTAATGAAGGATTTGCCTATCTCTCCTTTTAGTTCTGTTATTTTTGACTTATATATATTTGAAATAGGTGCACTCAAATTCAACATTATTATAAGGTACTTTTGATTTTAACTTTTATCGTTTTGAAATATTCCTCCATAACTCCCATAATGCTTCTTGCTTTAAAGTCTGCTTTATCTGATATTAATGTAGACACACCAGTTTTCATTTGGTTAGTGCTTGCATGGCATGTTTTTTCCATCTTTTTTACTTTTAACCTATCAATGTATTTAAGTTTAAAATGTTTATTTTGGAAACAGTTTATAGCTATGCTTTATTTTATTTATTTATTTATATTTTAAAGATGTGGAGTACAATTCAGGCTTAAGTATACAAATGTTCATTATGCAGATACCCTTGTTGATGAGGTGTGCTATAGCTATGTTTTAAAATAAAATCTAGAGTGACAATCTTTGACTTTTAATTGACTTTTTAGTCTGTTTACTTTTAGTATAATAACCAATATGGTTGAAATCTTCCATGTTGCCACCTGTTTTCTACTTGTCTCAAGTATTCATTGTTCCTTCTAAAATTTTTCCTTCATTATTAGTAATCAATTTTTTTTTTTTTTAGTTGGAGTCTTACTCTGTCGCCCAGACTGGAGTGCAGTGGCCCAACTGCAGCCTCGACCTGCTGGGCTCTGGTGATCCTTCCACTCAGCCTTCCAAGTAGCTGGAACCACAGGCGCGCGCTACCACGCCTGGCTAATTTTAAAAAATTTATTGTAGAGATGAAGTCTCGCCAAGTTGCCCAGGCGGGTCTCAAACCCACGGGCTCAGGCAATCCACTCACTTCAGCCTCCCAAAGCGCGGGATTACAGGCTGAGCCACCGAGCCCGGCTATTAATCAAATATTTTAAATTATAATATAATGTTTAATTTTCCCTACTAGTTTTTTCCCTTGTTATCTTTAGAGCATTCTTCTAGTAGTTAGGCATCTTTTTGTTTTAAGTAAGGGTTTCACTTTGTTACCTAGGCAGGGGTGCAGTGACATGTTCATGACTTACCGCAGCCTTGACCTCCTGGGCTCAGGCAATCTTTCCACCTCAGCCTCCTGAGTAATTGGGACTACAGGCACCATGACCAGATAACTTTTTGATTTTTTTGTAGAGATGAGGTCTTGCTATATTTCCCGGCTTCTTTTGAACTCCTAGCCTCAAACTATTTTTACCACCTTGGCCTCCCAAAGTGTTGGGATTGCAGGCATGGGCCACTGTGCCCAGCTAAAAAAAATTACTTATGTGATAGTTATGTATCTACTTTTTTCTGGGTGATGTAAATGCTTTTTTATATTTGATTTCAACAGTTTGATTATGATTTTCCTAGATGGGGCTTCCTTTGTATTTATTCTGCTTGGGGTTTTTGAGAACTTGATATGTTTTATTTGTTGTAAACTTCTTGACCATTATTTATTCAAATATGCTTCTGTTCCATTTTCTTTCTTCTCTTTTTCTAGTATACCCCAATATGCATATATGTATTAGTCCTTGTGATCGTGTCTTATATCTCTCCTGAACTCTGTTCTTTTATTTTCATTTTTTCCTCTTTGTATGTCAGTTTGGAAATTTTCTATAGATTTTAAAAAATATTAATTCACAAATTCTGTCTTCTGCTATGGTCAGGCTGCTATTAAACCTATCTAATTGGTTTTATTTTCCAATATTATATTTTTCAGTTTTAGAATGTTTATTTTCTTTTATAGATTATAATTTTCTTGAAGTGTTCTAACTTTTAACTCATTTTGTCTATCTTTTACTCTATTTTCTTAACGTATTAACTATAGCTACTTTGGGGTCCTTGTCTGCTAATTCTAATATGTGACTCTTCTCTAGATCTGCTTCTATTGATTATTTCATCATTTCTTTATCAGTATTTATTTTCCTGCTACTATTTATACCAAATGCTTTTTAAATTTATATGCTCAAATTGTGAATGATATGTTATAGATATGGTTTAAGTTATTCTCCCCTAAAGAGTATCAAGTTTTGCTCTGTAAGGCAATTAAAATTATGCAGATCCTCTTAGATCCTGATTTTAGGCTTTGTTAGGGTAGGTCTTTTTCTCCCTCTTCTTATTCCTATGTGTAGCATGCAGCCATAGTTCATGGTCCTTAATACTAAGTTGTAGCATTTCTGGGGTATCCTTTGAATGCCAGGGATGATCAAAAAGGTGTCCCTCTCCTGGCTATGCCTGAACTTTGTCATTCACCACCTTGTGTAATATCTAGAATCTATGCTTAACTCTCTCTCCCTAGAATCCACCTTCTGTTATGTCTTCTGAAGTTGTGTCAAAGGACATGCCCAGGATTCAGCAAAGAAACTAAAGGAAATTTCTTTGTAGACTTTGGAGGTTCCTGCTCCATGGCTTCCTTATTTCTGTCAGTATGCCCACCAAATTCCAGTTACTTTGACAGTTTCTTTTTTTCTTTTATTATAAAGATGTGGGGAACAATTCAGGGTTAGGTATACAAACATCGATGATGCAGGTACCCTTGTTGATGAGGTATGCCCCTCCCTCCCCCAGCAGTTTCCCTCACCTGCCAATCCCACCTCCCCTCCCCTGACACTTTGACAGTTTCAAACCTAATGCCTGCCTCTTCCATTCAGCAAGACAACTGCACCTATTTGGGCTCCACCTTCCTGTGCCATGGCCTAGGAAATGTTCCCAAGGGGAAAGCCTGGGTAAACGTGGGGCTCACCTTGTGTGCATCCACACGCTCAAAGAATTGAAACTTTCTGTTGATTTTTGTAGGTTATCTCAAAATTGATGTTTTGTATATTTCCCCCAGTCTTCATAGTTGATTTATCAATAAATATGATATCAGTTAATCTGCATTGGACAGAATTGGAAGTTTGTACTGAGACTTTTGATTAAAATCTAGATGCTTAAACATTTCTCAGTAAAATAAGCATAGAGTTAATCTTTTTCATACTCTGGGATAAAAATCACATATAGTAAAATCTACATAATTTAAAAGAAATCAACGTAATGCTGAACTGTAATATAAATGCAAATAAAACACTTATGATAAAATATCTATTTCATTATATAAAATTTCAGACCTGAACATACTAGAAGATATAATAGTTAGATGCCTGCACATTTTAATTTAATTTAATTTTATTTTATTTTTTGAGTTGGAGTCTCACTCTGTCACCAAGACTGGAGTGCAGTGGCACACTCCCGGCCACCACAGCCTTGAGCCGCTGGGCTCCAGCAATCCTTCCACCTCAGCCTCCCAAGTAGCTGGAACTACAGGTGCACGCTACCATGCCCGGCTAATTTTTTTGATTTATTGTAGAGATGAGGTCTCGCCAAGTTTCCCAGGTGGGTCTCGAACCCGCGGGCTCAGGCAATCCACTCGCCTCAGCCTCCCATAGTGCTGGGATGACAGGCTGACCCACCGAGCCTGGTCATCCTGCACATTTTTTTTTTTTTTTGAGTTGAATTCTCACACTGTCACCCAGACTGGAGTGCAGGGGCCGCTCCCAGCCACCACAGCCTCGACCTGCTGGGCTCTGGTGACCCTTCCGCCTCAGCCTTCCAAGGAGCTGGAACTACAGACATATGCCACACCACGCCCGGCTAATTTTTGATTTATTGTAGAGATGAGGTCTCGCCAAGTTGTCCAGGCGGGTCTCGAATCCGCGGGCTCAGGCAATCCACTCACCTCAGCCTCCCAAAGCGCGGGATTACAGGCTGAGCCACCGAGCCCGGCTCGCACATTTTTATAATAATAACTTTCGTATTTAAGAGAAAAAGATCAGAAATCATCTGTACAAGAAGTGCAGAAAAAAGTGGAGGAGCAGAGGTATGCATGGGCACTACTAGTGTAAGTAATAAGGAATGGAATAAAGTAATAAAAGAACAGACATTATTAGTCTAAGATAGGAGAAAGGTAGGTATGATGTTAATCCATGTAGGCAGCCCAGGCTAAGACCAATTACAGAGTGTTGAAATGAAGAACACGTGAAACAGTCTTAGAATGAACCAGGGCAAACAGTGTTAAATCCCTGTGTCATTGCATGGCATAGGAGAATGAAAAAGTAGCCCATAAAAAGTTTGTACTGCGAGAGATATCACCATCTGTGGAGACATATGCTCGGTTTCTGGTATTTGACCATGATCTCGAGTGCCGATGTCTTCAAAAGACAATGGGGCTGGCTTCAAGGGCGGAGTGGAAGAAACAGTTATAGAACGTCAACATGTAATGGTTGCAGCAGCGTTAAAAAAATTTTTTGATTGCAAAAATATTAAAATATGCATATAAAATGGCAAACAGGAACTATTTTTTTAAAAAACAATCTTTGTTGGTTTAAAAAACAGTCAAATGAAATGGAAAGAGTTCCTATATTGTCTTTCTGTGGATTATATCCCCAACCTACGTGGACACACGGAGGCATTCAGCAGCCACAATTAAAGCCACATTTTGCTGAAGGGCTTTGATGTGCACGCATCGTCCCCCACGATACAGCAACTCTCAAGAAACCAGTCTCACCTCCCTCTAGTGTTCCAGTGTTGGGGGCCTGCAGGCAGTGGCGAGATCTTTCTTTTTTTGCCCCTCGTAAACTCTGACCTTTGTGGTGGCCCATGGTCCCTCTCTGCATGGCCCTATAGCCATGCCTTCTCTTTACATCGCTGGTGCTTGTCCTGGTTGTTCCGGAGCAGGCCAGCCAGTCCTACCTGGATCCCAAAGATGACCAATGTGGAAGGGGACTCTTCCTGTAGGCTCCCACCAAGTTTACAGCGGCTTTTTCCCCTCTCCCCCAGCTTCAGAGAGTAGAACTATTCAAATGCCACTCTCCTAGGGTGGGATGTTGAGGTGAGAGGACAATCTCCCTTCATAAACACCGAACACCCTTCAGGGAATGGGGGAAATAATAGTGCTCGTTATAGAGAAAAGGCATTTGCATTATCTTCCTAGGGCTGCTATCACAAAGTATCACCAACTGAGTGGCTTAGAGCAACAGAAATTTATTGTCTCACTGTTCCAGGGCTAAAAGTCCAAAAATCAAGGTCATGCTCTCTCTGAAACCTGTAGGAAAAGGATACTTGCTTACCTCTTCCTGGCTTCTGGTGGTTTGCTGGCAGTCTTTGGCATTTCTTGGCTTGTAGATGCATTAGTCCAATCATTCACCTCCACATCATAGTCTCCCTGTGTGCCTTCATATCGCCTTCCCTCTGTGCATACCTGTGTCTGTGCCCAAATCTCCCCTTATGTCAAGACACCGGTGATATGGGATTAGGGTCTACCCTAATGACCTCATTTTAACTTGAATGGTTCCATAAAGGCCTCATTTCTAAATAAGGTCACATTCTGAGGTACCAGTACCTAGGGCTTCAACTTTTTTGGAGAGGAAGGGAACAAATTCAACCCATATCAGCCCTTTCCAGCAAGCTCTTAAATGGTTTTCTGGACTTAAAATATTGAGTACATCTTCTGCTTTTAAAGATGGGCTCTAGTCACCAATTCCTGGAAAACAGAAAAAATTCAGTCTGGCTTCTTATATCACTATGCTACTGATATAATGATAAAAGCTATTCAATGACAAATAACTCATTGAGAAGTTACTATGAGTTAGGAGCTCTTCTGCGCTCTTTAATGATGTATTGTCATTTAATCCTCTCATAGACTTCCTAGACCGTGGCTATTATTTCTGTCCAACAGATGAGGAAACAAAGGCACAGAGAGATCCAGAGGGCTGCTATTGCAACACCAACATTATATCTATGTCCAAAATCAGAGTATTTGCTTTTGAATGAAGGAGATCCTTTGTTCAGGCAATCTCCTGCAACCTGAGATAAAGTGGGCCTCCCAGTCTACTCTCCTACCTCCCTAAACCACAGGGGTGGGGGAGGCCGTATTTATTCACATTAACCCACATTGGCTTTTAAAAAGGGAAGCGTCAAGTTCTGATCGAATTGCATCCTTTATTGAAGAACCAAGACAAAAGAGTAACGGACAGGACTTCATTAAAACGCATTTTCCATGAGGCTTCTTGAAAAAAAAATTACAGAGTTCTTCACTAATTCACAATTCGTATTTTGTTCTTGACTGGTGGCTCCTTGGCTCTTGGTAAATTAGGAAGCGGAGGACGTCGTTGGTGGGATTTCCAAAGGATACGACAGCGAGATTTCTGAGGAGAAATAACCTGAGATGAATTGAATGATCATTATTATACTCCAAAATAATAGCTGTGTCTTGAGTTATTGAGTAATAAAAGACAAAATAACAATAACAAACAAATATGCAAACCTAGCTTGGGACCAGTTAAAACCATACTGAGAACACAGCATCTACTCAGCCCTGGGAGCCTAGCCAAAAACACACCTGACCTAAGACCTATTAGACTGTAGAGGTGACAATGAACAACAACAACAACAACCAGATTAAGCTAAAATGTTACACTTTCCAAAATGACTTGAACTTCAGTTGGACTCCGGTGAGTCTGAAGGTTTCTCTTGGGTCTTCTCCTTCATGTTCTGAAGAAATATCTGAACAACCAATGGAGTGGAGACTCGTCTGGTTCAGACTACAGGATTTTGGGGATCACTGAAGAAGGTATTCTAATGAGAGTGGCATCATTCTTTTCCCGAGTAAAACACTTTTTTGGTGTGTGTGTGTGTGTGTGTGTGTGTGTGTGTGTGTGTGTGTTTAGGTTCACAGGAGAATATTATGTTGTATAAGCACCCACACCAAATTAAAAATACATGAGCATTTTGAAAATAGTTTTCTTATCAAGTGAAATACAGGTCAGTATTTAAAGCTATGTTCAATAGTTACTGAGCAGTATGGGAATTTGAAATAAAGAATATGCAGTTTACGAAACTAATTTTAGTTCATCTAATATTTTGGTTACCTAGCAATAGTAAGGTGAAAGTAACTAGCATACAAAACATGAATAGACTGCCTAAATATCTTTCAAATTTATCCTCTTTATTGCCCATTGTTCAATTTTAGGTACACAGCACTTGGCTGGCCTGTGGGAACAACCACTTAATCGTATCTATCTCTAGTTTTGCTCTTCTCTGATTCTATATTCATTTTCCAGTCTGTTTGACTCCTTTTAAACCATCCTACTATACATGACTTGCCTAAATTCTTCATGCCCATCCAATTTCCTTTGCTATTATCCCATTCGAAGATGGCCAATGTGAAGTAAAGAGAGGCGACTTTTGTGGCTTCCAAGAAAGACAGGCCAGTTTCTTTTGCTGGATGTGAACCAGGAATTATGCCGCCCAAGCCATGTCATCTTATGATCAAACACACATCCTCAGGCAAACATCCCAGGAAGGAAAACTGTTTACAGTGATTGAGCTCTGAGTGAAGTCAAATTAAAAAGAGCCTTGCAGTGGTGATTTCCAGGGAGCTTCCAGACAAGTTAATACCGATAGTCTAAGAATGGGGCTTTTTAATGGGAACTTAAATCGCACTTTGCCCCACCTGTGGTCGTTGGGCTGGTGTTTTTCACAAATACTACGGCTTTTAAAGGCAACAGCAGACATGGAGTGAGAAGGATGGGAATAAGGCATATTATGATACCACAGAGTTCACTGTTCTTACCAAGAGTCAGTCATTTTACTTGAATGAATGCTCCTTGGATGGTTGTAGCTCTTTGACTAATTTCTAAAGGTTCAAAAAAGTTGATTTTGACGTTTACCAGTGTTCTTATTGATTTACGGAGGAATGGATTTTTGGAGGTACCGCTTACTTTTCTATTCCAGAAGTACTCTCTTTAGTGTCCTCTAAAATCTTTATGTTCTGAAGGCATTTTCTATTCCAAACTTTGGAAACCAAAACTTCAAAACTAAATCTGAACTTTAGAGTCTATAGCATTTCGAGTTGAAACTGTCTATGTAAAATTACCTTTAAGTCCTGACCCCTGGAACAGGGGCAAGGCTGACCAACATATTCTTTCTTAAACAATGGACCTAAAGCGATTTGAAGGACAAAGCACCTTCAGGTTCCAGGGACCCTCCATTCCCTCACATCTTCCTCCTAGACAGACTCTATGGTAGCTCAGGGTAGGGTGAGGAGGGTGTGTATTGGGGTGGGGGTAGGATAGTGCCTGGTGGTCATGGGACTTGTTTTATAGATAGCATCTATTTTTAAACCTAAGAATGGCATTTGATATCTTTTTCAGATTTTGTCCTCTGGTGAACCCGAACTCTTACCCAGGTCCAGGATGCCAGGAAGTCGTATGCCAGTCCTGCGACAGTCTCGACACTCCTCCATGACATCATCAAACCAATCAACAGCACCCATCCCTCTGCTCGCCAAGCTCCCTTTAAAAACCCCACCTTCTGAATTTTCAAGGAGGTGGGTTTGAGAGACTTCTCATGTCCCTCCTCACCCAGCTGCTTTGTGACAGCAAATTCTCCACTGTAGAAGCCTCATCAGTTTTGTTTTGGGTGGGGGCAGTGGGCTGTCGCTGTCCCATATTACCTGGTATGACCTCTGAAACCATTCTGGTTTATCTATTTCTTGTATTGATCTCTTGGGAGGTGCAAGTCTAAAAGACTTCTCTCTCATAGTTTTGTCAGAGCAAGTTGGTGGACTTCACTTTCACACAGTTATTGAGCAGAAGGTATTTCAGCATGTTTTCAGATGCTCTTGACCTTACTTTATTCTAAAACAACACTCCTGCTCCCCAATTCTAAACTTTAAACTCTCAGACAGAGGTTTTAGAAGAAATTGTTTTATCGTAATTTGACATAAAGAAACACATTTACTCACTTTCTTCAGGATATTGTTCATTGAGAAATGCTGTCATAATCCACTGGGTAATTATGATTGTAGCGACCAGCTCTAAGATGGTGAAGATGAGTAAGTACTGTAAAAGAATCATGCCAACCCCCTGAATAAAAAAAAATTCGTCGTATTAATCAACCATTTAAAAATTAATTTCCATCAACATTTAGAAAATAGGGAATAAATATCCTATCAGTTTCACACAAGTATAATTATTTTGGGATATTTTTCGTAACAGCTAAATATGTTTTAAATTTGTTGAGTGTTTACATATTAGCACAGTAGGGGCAGGTGCACTCATAAATCACCCATTTTGAAATGGGCATTTGTTGAGTGTTTACATATTCATTTCCTAGGGCTGATGTGATAAAGTACCACCAACTGGATGGCTTAACACAGCAGGAATTTGTTGTCTCACAGTTCTGGAGGCTAAAGGTCCAGAATCAATGTACTGACCACGATCTTTCTGAAGCTTCTAGGAGAGGATTCTCCCTTGCCTCTTCCAGATTCTGGTAGCCCACGGTGTTCCTTGGCTTGTAGCAAAGTCTAACTCCCATCCCTACCTCTGTGTTCACACGACCATCTTCCTTATATACCTGTATCCAAATTTCCTTCTTATAAGAACACCAGTCATGTTGGATTAATGGCCTACCTACTCCAGCATGACCTCATCTTAACTTAACCAATTGCACCTGCAATAATCCTATTCCCCCAAAATGTCTTACAGATAAGAGGGAGGACCCAACAAAACCTGGAATTGTTTTTTGGAGGGTGAGTCCCTTGTAGTACAGGCTTCTCCTAGGTGTTCTAGGAACCCATCAGCATCAGTGTACCAGCTAGAGTTGCTGTGAGAGGCTGTGTTCGGCTTAGTGAAATATTTTTTGGATATTTTTTCAACACGTTTGCCCATTTCAAAATGGGTGATTTATGAGTGCACCTGCCCATACTGTGCTAAGTGTTCTCCAGTAATGGCATGATCCCCGTGCCCCACCCTCCCTATTCACCCAATCTCACCCCAAGTGACTTTTTGTTGTCTCCTGGAAATATTGGAAACGTTTTGCCAATGTGGAAGAAGTGAAACAAAAAATGGCAGAAGCACCGAAAGGCATCAAAATTGACGAGTTTAAAAATAGTCATGGGAAGCGAAAAAAGCATCTCGATAGGTGTATTGCATCCCACAGAGAGTCCTTTGAAGGCGACTGAAGCTTAAACATGTAAGAATAAATACACATTTTTTTTTACAAATAACTCAGATTTTTGGGGGTCCCTCCTTGTGTGTTGAATTCAGCCCATAACGGTCTGCCTCTAGTTCTTCCCAATTCATGTTCTTCCCATGTGCAAGATATATTCACCTGATCTCAACATAACCAAGAGTTTTAACCAGTGTCGACCCTAAATCCAACATCTGTGCTAAATATCATAAAACCAGCAATCCCCAAATCTCGTCATCTACATCGGTTATGGGTGAGGCTCATAATATGGTTCATCCAGGCGCAAAATTCCTCTCTGCCTGTGGGCTTGTGAAACCAGAAGACAAATTATTTTCTTCTAAGATGCAATGGTGGTGGGGAAGGCATAGGGTATATTTTCCATTCCAAAAGCAAGAAATGAGAAAGAAAAAAGGAGTTGTGGGCCCTAGGCAAGTCCAGTACCAAACAGAAAAGAATTTGTTAGATTTTAAGGCCCGAGAATAACCTTCTGTGGCTCTTTCTTCTGAGCCTGCTAGGGAGACAGCCCCAATCTTTGCCCCACTTGGGGGGTGACCTGACTCCCTCAGTCCACTGGGCAGTGCTCACACTCTTTAGGCTATTGCTGTCTCAGCCTATGCAATATTAAAAATGCAAGTATTAACAACATGAAATGTGTCTCTTCTCCTCCCTTATTTCTTGATCTTCTTTATTGCTTATGGAGCTATTATATTAATTCTATATTTTATGCTGATTTTTATAGTATTCAAGCGTATCCACTTAATCTGTAATTTATTTTTGTACATGGTGCAAAGTAAGTGTCCATTAATATTTTCTTTGAAATGGATAGCTTATAAACTGAATACCATTTACTTGAGTTTCATCTTTTCCCTGTTGACTGACAGTGTTTTCTCTCATAAAATAATACAGGGCTGCCAAAAAATGTGTACACATTTTGAGTATGACATTCATTCAAAAGATGACATTAACCAAATGAAGGCTAGCATCACCATGCGTCAGGCAGGACAGTCAAATAAAATGGTGAAAACGCCATTGACCAAATGTCATACTACACATTGCTTCTGTAATTTAATTCAACTTTGAAATGTCATGCATAGAGAGCATGTCTTCAAATGTATATACATTTTTTTGGCACCCCTGTATGTATTCATCTATACTTGGATTTATTTTTTAACTCTCTATTCTGTTCTTTGTTCAATTTTTCTTTTAGTGTATAAATACTATACTTTTTTGTTATAATAGCCTAATAACAAGTTCTTTGGCCCTCCCCAATCATTATGTACTTCTAGACTTTCTTACCAATTTTCGTGCAATTGTTCTACTATTCATATGCATTTTAGAGTAATTCTATTGCATTTCTTTCAAAATGTTATTGAGGTTCTAAATGAAATTGCATCACAATTATGTATTAACTTGTGGAAACTTGCGATTTTATGATATTGTGAACTTGCATTCAAGAACACAGTTTTTCAAATTATTCAGTTAATTTTATGCCCCTTAGTACATTTTTATAGTTTCACTGTTATTTGATTGGGCTATTTATTATTTTTTCCATATAAATATCTAAGTGGTTATTTCTAGTGTGAAGAAAATTTATTAATTTTTGTAGGTTTCTCCTTTATCCAGACACCTTACTAAACTGTTTTACTGCTGCAGCAGTTTTTCAGGTAAGACTTTGGGGTTTTCTACATAGTCTCTCATTTTATCTTCAAATATTAAAATAGCTTTTATTTCTCTTTGAGGTTTCTGGTGTTTCCAAAATTTTTAGGAAAACTGATTTTTCAAGATGCTCAACAGTTAGAGAAAAAGCAGTCCATTTTTCTATTTCTATGCCAAAGATGGTTACAAAATTCAGTTGCCTTTTTAATATCTTACTCACGTCAACATACTTACACCATTCACTACAGGTTTTCATTTATATCTAAAATTTAGATAAAGTTATTATTAAAATTGGTACTTACATTTGGCCAAGTGTATATAGTTGCATTTGATTCAAAAACTGCAATCTCAATGCCGAATACTACTATACCAATTGCAGTCACACAGATACTTATGCTGTTCATTACAATAGCCACAACAAGCTGTAATAAACACACAGAGAAAAACTGGTCATCAACAGCATAAGCAGATTTTGATGAAACAATTAGTCTCTATTGGCTAGACATTCAAATCAAAGTCTTCAAAAATCTGGCTTTCGGAAAAAAAATTTTTTTTAAAAGCAGAATTTATTGAGAGGATTGAAAATCTCCCAGAGCAGGAGGGGACCCGAGGGGGTTGCCCTCTGAAATCTTAACAGTGGTTGATATTAGAACTCTGCCTCAGATTTGTCTAGGAGTCAGTAGGATAAAAATTTCTTTTTCAGAAGAGTTATTTATTCATTCAACAAATGATTACACAGGGCCTACAATGTGCTAAACATTGTGCTAGGGACAACATCAGACTTCAACTCAAAGAACTTACAATTGAGTGCAGAAGACAGAATTGGGACACTTGACACTTCATTTCATTTAATACAATTTAATAAATGTCATGCTGTCGATCAGCATAAAGTTTAAATTTGTCAATGTCATTCTTCCAGTATAATGGCACTTGCTGCTTTAAAACCTTTCAGTGGTTCCTAACTTCCTTCAAGACATTCTTTCGAATGACACTGAGGCCCTGGCATGAGCGGTGAAAGAAGGCTTTACTCCTCTGAGAAGGGACTGTATGTATTTTGTATGTATGCATGAGGAATAGTTACATGTTAAAAAGGGTTTTTTTTTTTTGTAATAATAGGAAGAAGAGTGTGATTTGATTCTAGACAAAGGAAAGGAGTTGACATATACATTTTTGGTTGTCTTGCAGGCAGTCCTCTTCCTATTTCGAGCCTCTCCTTATAGGTTTTTATTTTATTGTATTTTATTTCCTTTTAATTTTTTTTATTTTAAAGATGTGGGGTACAATTCAGGGTTGGGTATACAAATGTTCATTATGCAGGTACCCTTGTTAATGAGGTGTGCCCCTTATAGGTTTAATCTTTATGAAAGAGGTTGATCAGACTTCTACTATGAAAGTCAGAAGAGGGAGATTTTTCATCTCTCCAATCTCTTAGAGCCATGGTCAGGGCATGGCCAAAAAAATTATCCCACAAATTGTGAATCTTGAGCAAGTGACTTCAAGATGACTTTAAAGACTTAAAACTTATTCATAGCAGACAGCTGTGATACTACACAATGGTGACCTTGAGTGCCAGAGGACAGTTATGATGTCTTATGATGACAACACCCTGGTCCTTCTTCTCTTGTAGATGCTATAAGCCTGGCATCTTTGCTTAACATAATCAGATTCAGTTTGCAATAATGAACAAAACTGGGGAAGTGTATTATGGAGGAGAGAGTGAGGATAAAGTTTCAGAAGCATGGGAAAGCAGGTCTTCAGGGAAATATCTAGCATTTGGTGTAGAATGGGGAGTGTTAAAAGGGAGTTGGATAAAATGTGAATAGCGAGGCAGGCAAGGGATAGATGATAATCTAGTATGACATGCTAAAGATTTTGAATTTTAACTTTAGGGATGAGTAAAACCGTGCTGCTAGAGTTGTCAGCTAAAAAAATTCCTCCTTAGTACAAACTCAGGTTGTAATATACTTATAAAACCTCGGCATACTTATCAGCTTATGAGGACAGAGAAGCTTATGAATCAGGATTACTTATAGAAATGGACTTATGTTCCAAAAAATTCTAATAAATCATTCATAGAATTAAGTATACAACATTATTACTTTTTACTTTTGAAGGGTTCCACTTCCAGCATCAGAATGTGAGGAACTCTGAATTAATTTCCCAGTCCAGCTTATGAAAAGGACTATAGGAAAAAACTTGATCATATACAATCTCTGGAACTCTTTTGAAGGCATGCAGCAAATAAAGAAAGAGTTATTCGAGAAAAATCGACTAAAATTCCGTAAAATCTGTGAGTTGATAGGATCTGAACCAAGACCTGCACTCTCCCTCCCTCCTCTCAGTTCAGCAAGAACACTCTAGGTTGGTTTAGCCAAGAACACCAGGCTTCCTTTCCCCTCAGATCCCAGTAGAAGTGTCATCTAGTACTCTCTTCCCAGGAGGGGCAGGCTGTCTAGTTAGCACTTCCAATCCTGCTTTCAGATACCCATTGCTGAGGGCAAGTCCTAGGTGAGTGCAGCCAAGAGATTGGGGATATCTTCCTCTGTCCAGTTTTTACTCCTGAGATGTAGGCTCTACTTTAGTCATGACTCCACTGAAAATATGGACTGTTCTGGCTTGAACAACACTATTAACCAACTAGACCTAACAGACATCTATAGAACATTCCACCGAGGGGAAAAAAAAATTAAAAAACTGCAGAATACACAGTCATTTCAACTGCATATAGGACATTCTTCACGAGATTACAGCGATTCGGTCTCATCTTCAGTTTCTATTTTTAATTCTAATTCTCTTGCTATTTCCACCCCATCTGCAGTGACTTCCTCCACTGAAGTCTTGAACCTCTCAAAGTTATTCATCAGCATTGGAATCAACTTCTTCCAAACTCCTGTTAATGATGATATATTGACCTCCTCCCATACATCATGGATGTTCTTAATGTCATCTAGAATGATGAATCTTTAACAGAAGGTTTTCAATTCACTTTGCCCAGATCCATCAGGGGAATCACTATAGCAACTGTAGCCTTACAACATGTATTTCTTAGATAATGAGGCTTGAAAGTCAAAACTACTCCTTGGTTGCAGAATGGATGTTGTGGTGGCAGACATAAAAAAAACATTAATCTTGTACATCTCCCTAGAGCTCCTGGGTGACCAGGTGAATTGTCAATGAGCTGTGATATTTTGAAAGGAATCTTTTTTTCTAAGTAGTAGTTTTCAACAGTGGACTTACAATATGCAGTAAATCATGCTGTAAACTGATGTTCATCCAGGTTTTGTTGTTTCATTTTTAAATCACAGACAGAATAGATTTAGCATAATTCTTAAGGGCCTTAGGATTTTCAGAATGGAAGGTCTATATTGGCTTCAACCGGAAGAGTCATCAGCTGCATCAGTCCCTAACACGAGAGTCAACCTGATGAAGCTTTGAAGCAAAACATTGACTTCTCTTTAGTTATGAAAGTGCTAGATGGCATCTTTTGCCAAGAGAGAGAATATATTTCTTCAATATATCATCATTAACCTTCTGTAAAGGTTTCATTCACTTTGAAAATCCATTAGTATAGCCACCTACGTTAATTATCTTAGCTAGATTTTCTGAATAACTGGTTGCAATTTCCACATTATCACTTGCTGCTTCACCTTGCACTTTTATGTTGTGGAGACAGCTTTTTTTTTGAGTTGGAGTCTCACTCTCCTGCCCAGGCTGGAGTGTAGTGGCACACCCACGGCCTGCTAGGCTAAGGGGGATCCTTCCGCCTCAGCCTTTCAAGTAGCTGGAACCACAGGCTTGTGCCACCATGCCCGGCTAAGTTTTTGATTTATTGTATTTATTTATTGTAGAGATGAGGTCTCGCCATGTTGCTCAGGCTGGTTTCGAACCCCTGAGCTCAGGCAGTCTTCTCGCCTCTGCCTCCCAAAGTGCTGGGATTACAGGCTTGAGCTACCGCGCCCGGCGGAGACAACTTTTTCCCCTTAAACCTCATAAACAAACCTCTGCTAGCTTCAAACTATTCCTCTGCAGCTCCATCACCTCTCTCAGCCTTAATAGACTGGAAGAGAGTCATGGCCTTGCTCTGGATTAAGTTTTGGCTTAAGGAAATGTTGTGGCTGGTTTGGTCTAACGAGATCACTCAAACTTTCTCCATATTAGCAATAAGGATGTTTTGCTTTCTTATCATTTGTGTGTGTCCTGGAGTAGCGCTTTTAATTTCCTTCAAGAACTTTTCCTTTGAATTTATACTTGGCTAATTATTTTGGTACAAGAGGTCTCGCTTTGGCCTAGTTTAACTTTCTATGTAACTTCTTTGCTAAACTTAATCATTTCCGGCTCTTGATTTAAAGTGAGAGATACGTGACTCTTCCTTTCACTTGAATACTTAGACACCTTGGAGGGTTGTTACTGGCCTAATTTCTCTATTGTGTCTCAGGGAATAGGGAGGACTGAGTCGTGGGACAGAGATAGGGGAATGGCTGGTCAGTGGAGTCGTCAGGACACATACCATGTATCAATTAAGTTTGCCATCTTATAGGGCACAGTTTGTGGTACCCCAAAACAATGACAATGGCAATATCCAAGATCATGTGTCACAGATTACCATAAAAAATGTAAAAATCATGAAAAAGATGGAAATAGTGTGAGAATTACCAAAATGTGGCACAGAGACATGTTGAATAAATGATGCTAACAGATTTGCTTAATGCAGGGTTGCCACAAACTTTTTTTTTTTTTTTAGCTGGAGCATGCAGTTGCACGCTCACAGCCATCCCAGCACCGACCTACTGAGCTCTGGCAATCCTTCTGCTTCAGTCTTCCAAATAGCCAGAACTACAGGTGCATGCTACCATGCCTGGCTAATTTTTTATTTATTGTAGAGATGAAGTCTCGCCAAATTGCCTGGTGGCTCAGGCAATCCACTCACCCTCTGACTCAGGCAATCCACTCACCTTTGGCTCCCAAAGTGCTGGGATTGCAGGTTAAGCCACCAAGCCTGGCCCACAAACTTTTAATTTGTAAAAAACACATTATAGGTGAAATGTAATGAAGCACCACATAATAAAACTAGGTATGCTTGTACACCACCACCAAGTGAGATTTATTCCACAAATGCAAGTTTGGTTCAACTTTTCAAAGTTTATTTACATAATATACCTTATCAATAACATAGAAAAACACATATAATCATCTCAATAGATATAGACAAAGCACTTGGCAAAAAACCATCACCCTTTTAAGATAAAAACACTGAAAAAACTAGAACTTTTTTCTATATCTCAACCTGATAAAGGACATATAATAAAAACCCATACTTAACATAGCTATTGATGAAAGACTGGATGCTTTCCCTGCAAGATGAGGACAAGTCAGCAATACACGCTCTCATAACTTCTATTCAACATTGTATCAGAGGTTCTAGGCAGAATAGTTAAGCCGTTAAAAAAAAAAACCCTACCAAAAAGCATTTAGATTTGTCAAGGAAGAAGTAAAACTATTTACAAATTGCATGTTTTTGTATATGGACTATCCTAAAGAATCCACTAAAAACTACTAGAAATAATAAATGAGTTTAGCAAGATTACCAGATATAAGATCAATACACAAAAATCAATTTTATTTTTATATACTTGTAATGAACCATATGAAAATAAAATTAAGGAAGCAATCCTATTTACAATGATATCAAAAAGAAAAAGGTATTTAAGAATAAATTTGAGAAGAAAAAGTTGTAAAACTTACTTTGAAAGCTACGGAAGCACTGGCAAAAGACAAGTGTAAATAAAGCATCCATGTTCATGGATGTGAAGACTTAATATTGATAAGGGAAATACTCCACAAAATGATTTACAGATATGATGCAAAACCCCAGCTTGTTTTTCTTGCAGAAATTGATAACTGATCATAAATTTATATGGTATTGTAAGAACCCTGAATAGCCAACACAATCTTACAAAATAAAGTTGAAGGACTTGCACTTCTTGATTTCAAAACTTACTACAAAGCAGCAGTAATCAAGACATTGTGGTATTTATATAAAGATCAGTAATAGAATTCAAAGCCCAGAAATAAACCTGCGGGGTTGCCAATACAACCCAATGGGGAAAAGAATCGTCTTTTCAACAAATGTTGCTTGGAAAACCAGATATTCACATGCAAAAGAATGAGATCGAACCTTTACATACATCACACCATTCACAAATATTAGCTCAGCATGGATCAAATATTTAGCTATAAGTGCTGAAACTATAAAATGTCTGTAAGAAGATAAGCATACATCTTCATGTCCTCAGTTTTTGAAATGGACTTTTAAATATGACACCAGAAGCACAAAACAACAAAAGAAAAATAGATAAGTTGGACTTCCTCAAAATTAAAAACTTCTGTGTTTCAAAGGAAACTGTCAAGAAAGTGACAATACAATCCACAGAATGGGAACATATTTGCAAATCATATATCTGATAAGGACTTGTGTCTCTGATACATAAAAACTCTGACAATTCAATAATAAAAAGGCAAATAACCCAGTTAAAAATGGACAACGAACTTGAATAGACAATTCTCCAAAGGAAATGCACAAGTGGACAATAAACCTTTGAAAAGATGTTTGTCATCCCATTACAAAGTGGGTAAAAGATATGAATAGACACTTCTCAAAAGAAGACATACGAGCAGCCAACAGACACATGAAAAAAGGATCAGACTCACTAATCATCAAAGAAATGCACATTAAAACCACACTGAGATACCACCTAACTCCAGTCAGGATGGACATCATCAATAACGCAAAAAACAACAGATGTTGGAGAGGATGCAGCAAAAAGGGAACACTTCTACACTGTTGGTGGGAGTGCAAACTAGTACAATCTCTGTGGAAAACAGTGTGGCAATTCCTAAAAGATCTAAAAATCGACCTCCCATACAACCCCGCAAATCTCCTACCGGGAATATGCCTGGAGGAACTCAAATCACTCTATGAAAAAAGATACCCGCATATGCATGTTTATGGCAGCATTATTTACAATAGCAAAAACATGGAAGCAACGGTGCTGCCCATTGAAAGAGGACTGGATTAAAAAAAATGTGACACATGTACATGATGGAATTTGTAAAGAAGGACAAAATTATGAATTTCACAGCAACTTGGATAGACTTAGAGGTTATAATACCGAGTGATCTATCACAGAAACAAAGAACCGAGTATCACATGTTCTTACTCATACGCGGACCTTGAACAATGATCATAACACTATAAGAAAGGGATTGGCAGCAGTGGAAAACTGCTAGGGGAGGAGGAGGCACACCTCATCAAGAAGGGCACCTGCATAATGAACATTTGTGTACCTAACCCTGACTTGTACCCCACATCTTTAAAATAAAACATTAAAAAAAGAAACTATATAAAACAAACAAACAAAAATGTTTGCTGTCACTAATCTCCGGGACATGCAGATCTATACCGCAATGAAATACCACTTCAAATTTACTGGGATGGCTATAATTAATGATCAGATAATAAGTGTTGGTGATGATATGGAGAAGCAGGAATGCTCATATACTGCTGGCGGAAACGTAAAATGGTGTAGTCACTTTGGAAAGCAGTCTGGCATTTTCTCTGATGGATAAATAGAGCAATCTTACTTCTAGTTATGTATCCCAAAGCATTGAAAACATATGTTCAAGCAAAAAAAAATTGTACACAAATGTTTATAGAAACATTAGTCATAATTATTCATCATCCATAATCGTATAAAGGTGAAATTAACTCAAATGTCCATCAACTGATGAATGCATAAACAAAATGTGATATATCTATATAATGAAGTATTATTTGACCATAAAAGAACAAAGTACTGATGTATGCTATAACATGTATGTGTTTTTAAAACATTGCGGTTTTTTGTTTTGTTTTGTTTTGAGCTGATATCTCTGTCATCCAGACTGGAGTGCAGTGGTGCAATCATGGCTCACCACAGCCTCCAACCCCATGCTACAACATGGATGTACTTTGAAAACATTATTATTATTACTTTGAGTCAGAGTCTCACTCTCACGCAGACTGGTGTGCAGTGGCACGATCACAGTGCACCGCAGGCCCAACCCTTGGACTCGGGCGATCCGCCCTCTTCAGCCTCCTGAGTAGCTGGGACTGCACATGTGTGCCACCAAGCCTGGCTAAATTATATTGCTTGGAAAACCAGATATTCACAAGTATATATATATGAGGTGGGGCTTCGATATATTGCCCAGATCTTAAGCTCCTGGGATCAAGGAATCCTCCTGGCCTCGGCCTCCCAAAGTGCTGGGATCACTGGCATGAGCCACTGCCTCGACCTAAAACATTATGTTAAGTGAAAAAGCCAATCACAAAAAGTGACTACATATTATATGATTCACTTTTCATGAAATGTCCGGAATAGGCAACTCTATGGAGATAAAAAGTAGATGAGTGGTTGCCTAGGGTTGGGGAGAATGAGGGGCTGAAGCTGGGGGTGACAACCAAGGGGCACAGGTTTGTTTTTTGAGGCAATAACTGTTTTAAGATGGACTGTGGGTATAATTGCTTATGCCAGTGAATATGATAAAAAAAAAACCATTGAACTGTACATTAAGAAAAGAATCAATCAAGATGATAAAAACTTACCCAGGTAGCGAAAGATTTTTCCAGGCTGACATATAAATAAATACATACGTTTTTAGACACACACTATTTTTCTTAGTAGGTTTTCATAAGCCGAGTCCTGCCTGTATGCCCAGTACCGTTCTTTAAGCTTACTTACTAATTTAATCCTCACAACAATCCTTGGACGCACAGAGTAATTTGTCTAAGGCTGCACAGGCAGCAGGAGGACAGACAAAATTAGAGTTCAGGCCATCTGGCTCCAGAGCTGTGACCCTAACCATAAGGGTATACTGTGGGAGCAGAGGAGGGGGTGTGGGAGGGGGTGGTTCTAAAAGAAAAAGATCATCCTTTGTTGGATGTGTTGCCTCTGGTTTGCATTCTAATGACACTCTCTAGCCCTGGGTTTACTGAGGGCAGTTTTCTTTGCATATATTATTTTGTCTAATCCCCTTCCCTAACTAAACACTGCTCCTTTAAGCTTACTCTAACTGTGCTTTCTCCCTTCCTAATGCTTTGTTCCCCAGGTCAGAGTTTTGTTTGGTTGTATACAGCCCGTTAGAGAGCTTGAAACAATATATTCCATGGAAACGCTCATATCTTTAAAAAAATTTATTTCTTTATTATCCATCCATCCATCCATCTATCTATCTATCTATCTATCTATCTATCTATCTATCTATATCTAGAATCGGTGTCTCACTCTGCCACCCAGGTTGGAGTACAGTAGAACACTCACGAACACCACAGCCTCAACCTGCTGGGCTCAGACGATCCTTGGGCTTCAGCCTCCCACGTAGCTGGGATAACAGGCACATGACACCAAGCCTGGCTAATTTTTTGATTTATTGTAGAGGCGAGGCTTGCCAAGTTGCCCAGGCTGGTCTCAGGCAATCCTCTCGCCTCGGCCTCTCACAGTGCTGGGATTACAGGTTTGAGCCGTAGCCCATACCTGTGGCCATATGGTCTTACTGCTTACACTGTGTCCTCTAGCACACATGCACAAAAGATGCACTGGGGCACAACCTTATACAAATTATTTTTTTCATCCAAACACTTGGAAAACTTTTTATAAAAAGTTAGGGTTTCACTCTGTTGCCCAGGCTGGAGTATGGGGGCACGATCATGGTTTACTGCAGCCTCAAACTCCTGAGCTCGGGCAATCCTTCTACCTCAGCCTCCCGAGTAGCTGGGGCTACAAGCGCACGCCACCATGCCAGGCTTATTTTTTAAATTTTTTGTAGAGACAAGGTCTCGCTATGTTGCCCTGGCTGGTCTCGCACTCCTGGGTTCAAGGAATCCCCCCACTTTGGCCTCCCAAAGTGCTGGGATTATAGGCGTGAGACACTGTGGCTGACCAGGGGAAGCTTTTTCTTTCTTTCTTTTTTTAAATTTTTTTCCCTCCAAAAGTTGGCTTAGGAGCAATACTTTCTCCTTCCCTGTTTGTGCCAGGTGACATTTTTATCTTAGGAGTCTCTCACAACTCTCTGACATACCTTATACGTTGTAACAGGCCTCTGTATCACACTGCTGGATCCTGAATTGATGAACTGGGGATAGAAACAGGCATTTATTTATAAACACCCATGCCTTACGATGATCCCCTCAACAAGTTCTTCTCATAATGCCAGTGGCATTCCCGATAGCTACAAAAGCACTGAATTCTCTGAAGGAAGCGGTTTTCACATGAAAAAACCCATTTCCGATCTGTAGGACCCACTAGCAGAATCTCCAAGGAACAAATTCACTAATTCTCTGTCACAGGGATGAAAAGATTTTTAAAGTCTCTGGTTATTAATGAGACCTTTGCATAGGTGATGAGACTTAATGATCTCACAGTGACTTTATGAGAGAGAAGTCACAGGCAAATCTGTGGCTTTGATTGTCATTTATTGATCCCATGACCTGAATTATTAGAAAATAATCCCTAGTGGACGGTGTGGTGGCTCTTACTTGCAAGAACCATGCTCCTCCCATAATGTTATAAAAAAAAAATGTCGTCAATGGAAAATAGTTTCAGAACGCATTTGATTTGAGGATTAAGTTTGCCTTCCACAAACTTATATGTCTTAAGTGCTATTATCATCTGGTGGCATGAGTTGAAAGGATCATCGTTTATGGTATATCACGAATTAAATTTTACCCCACGCTATATCTTAGACCTGTGTTCAATCTGCCTGCAGCGATAACAAAAGATTACTTAAATATGCTTAGAAAGGGATTGGGACATCTTCAGTTCAAGAAAATGAAATCTCATCATGGAAGCTTGATTTTTTAACCTGACACTTTATTGCTGTGTCACTGTGTAAGAGTTACTTGAGTTCTCTAAGCCTTAGTTCCTCCATTTGTAAAATGGGGATCCAGGATAGATATCTCATGGGCTTGTTATGGCAGTTAGGTAAAATGAACTTAAGGTGCCTGTGGAAGGTACCTGATACACAATAGATACAAAATGAGATAATTATTATTTGTGGCTAATAGCTGTTGTAAGTTCCTCTTCCACAACTTGGCCTTGGAATGCTTTTGGATGTCTTGTCATAGGTGTTTCATTGTATTGTTTAGGTTTAAATAATTTTTCTTTGTTACATAGAGCTTCCAGAAAGTTCTCAGTGTTGGTAATACCTTCCTCTTGAGGACTCGCACTGTGGGAAAACCCTTGAGGAAATAATGTCTTTCAGCCAGAGCAGTGATCACCAGGTCTTTCTCAGGGTGAAATGACTTCTTTTATGTCTCAGGGACCTTTTCACAAAGCACAGGCACTGTGTTTTACTAAATCTTCTCTCCCTTTAAGGCTTGTGTTTGTCTGAAGAGTGCAAAATGGTGGGCAAGGAGGTAATGAAACCCTTTCTCCTCTAGGGGGAAACTTAACCTTGGGTTAACTTTCAACTTCTGTTCAGTTGCAAACTTGATACAGTTGGAATGTCGGTTGTGTGACTAGGCCACATTACTTCTGAGTAAAAAGACTCCTGAATGTAATCATGAACTAAAAATAACTTGCAGGAAGTCATGGCTTTGGGCTTCTCTGAGTGTATTGATTTGCAATTGGACATGTCCATGCAATTATGACCATGAGGTTATTATAATATCCTTACTCAAAACATTCACTTTAGAAATCTCTGTTTAATTTACTTATATTCCTTTTGGGTTCCCTGGTCACTTTTTTTCTCTTTTGTTATACAACCTCTTTAAAAATGGCCTCTATAAGCCCCAGATGGTAAGCCAAGGCCTTTGGATTTTCACTCTGCAAAAGATAAGCCTTATAATTATCCAATCAGCCCCTCTCTTTTTCTTCAAGCATACTTCTTTCATATCTTTTTCACATATACTCTCCATTCTCTCAAGAAACTTACCAAAACACACAACAAACACAGAAAGACTTTTTCTAAGTCTGTTTTCACACAAAAGTGAGCTCCTTTTAAGTCAAAAATTGGGTCTTCATCTCATTGCTTAACCACCTGAATAATTTACTTGATTTGGTAGAAAATAAATGTATTAAAATCAATAATGCCATGGTTTACTCACAAAAAATGCTGACAGAAATGAGTATATTCCTATAAGAAGTAGGGGGAAGGGACCGATATTTTCAAATTTCTCTTCTAGGACAAACAGATTCAGCCAGAGAAACCCCAGTGCACTGTGAATTAAGCCGATCATTATTTGCAGAGCCTGTGAGAAGAGAGAGTCCACATTATTACTCAAGTCAAGTCTGTCACAGATGATTACAATTTGGGTGAGTGAGAGGTCATGAGAATGTCGTTTACCCTGGTACTTCTGAAGCAGTACTGAAAGAATTATGTGTCAGGGAGGAACTAAGGTGACTAGAGACATGGCAGCCATGGTTGGGTGGTGGGGTCTCCTTATGTATTAATAGGGAGCATTTGTTTGTGTTTCATGGCGGCCTTCAGAGATAATTAATATTTTATTTTCTAGTTGGTTCTAGCTAAGTAAAAAGCAGGAGTCTATTTATTTGGTTTGGGATACACAACTCAAATGAAAGCTATTGGCTCTGAGGCTCTCCAAGGCTCTGCCTTAAGACTCCCTCCTTTGGCTACTTGCAAGAACCATGAGGCAAGCTCCAGCCTATAGATGCAGCCCTTGTTCTTCACCATGAATCTTAAATAGGCACTTTTGAGCTTGCCCTGCCTCTCTCATCCTCTCTCGTCTGGGACTTGGACTTCAATTTCCCTTTGCTCTGCCCCCTCCCACAACTGGTGCTGACATTCGTAACCAGTCTGGACCATAGCCCTAGGCCTCATTCAAAAAGGCACGCAGGAAGGAGCTTGAGTGATCCCTGATTTTGAAGTTGTTCTCTGGGACCTGCTTGAACCTGGGCTTTATTCCCCAGTTGGAGGAGAGCCACTTATACACACCGGTGACTAGGGCGACTGCAAACATCACAAGAGCTGGATTAGAGATTAGAACCTGACGCCACTTGTCCGGCAACTGCTCACTCCGTGATGCCCATTCCTTCTCAGATCCATTTAGGTGGATTTAATAGGGAACATAGATTTCTGTTCTGGTGTTAAGACTATGGAGAAGTATATTAGTCAGGGTTCTCCAGAGATATGTAATGAAAGATGGCAAGTCGAAAATCAGCACTGTGAGCTGTCAGGCTGAAGATCCAGGAGAGCTGATAGTGCAGATGGAGTCTGAAGGCAGTCTTCTGGAACATTCCTCTTGCTCCATAGGGGGAGGAATGAGGAAGAGGGAGGGGAGGAGGTCAACCTTTTGTTCTAGTTGGGCGGGCCTTCGACTAATTGGATGAGGTCTACACACATATAAAGGGTAATCAGCTTCACTCAAGGGTCTAATAACTTAAATGCTAATCTCATCCACAAGCATCTTTGCAGGAACACCCAGAATAATATCTAGGCACTTATTGAACAAGGTAAGTTGACACATAAAATTTGCCATTATGAGTCCACAAGTCTCCTGTTGTCCACTTAGCACTCACACATCTCCTTAAACCATACTTCATCTTCAAATAAAGACATCATTCTGCCTAACAACGGTCATGCATACAACCAAAAATGCACTAACCCTCTTCTAGATAAGGACACAAAATTCTTGAGTGATATTTACTCTTCTGCTTGATATCCCAGAACTTAAATACTATAGTGTAAAGTCAGTACATCTTATGTTACATGATAAGGAGTAGGAGAGGGAAGAAAAACAAAAATATGTGATACACACACATATACACACAAACATATTCATTATGAAATAAAGAAAAAATACTCATGATAATTACAGTCCTCATTCTGTAACTGACCGCATGGTTGTAACTGGGATTTATAATTATTTTCTTCCACTACTCATCCCATATTCCTCCTTTCTTCAGCAACCACTGTAGGAGGCTGGGATTCTTTACTTGGTGGGTTGATCTAAACCTTCATTCCTGAAGAGTCCGACCCTAACTGGGGTTGGAGTTTTCTATTGACCTTAATCACAGGACATGTTAATTACTAAGAGACACCCTAAGGGATTTTCCAGCATTCCTGGTATACACTTCCTTAACTCCATTTTGGAGTAACAGGCCAAATTTACCAATGGTAGTCAGAATCAGTCATTACATTTCACATAACTCTCTTCTTTGTCAACTGATTCAGTGATATAAGAAGCCAGAAATGACCAGGCGGCAGTCCTAACTTCTAGTTCAATAGAGTCATTGTTAGGTCTCCTGGTAAAAGCATTTCTTCCTTTGGAATGAAGACGTCTAATGAGCAGAGTATAAGGTTGCTGGACAGGAGCAGAATTTTTGCTAGTAGGTTACTAGGGGAGTAATGGTGAATGGTGCCACTTCCATTTCTACCCCTTGATTCCTGGACTTGTGAATCCCGGCTGTGGGAAAAGCTGCCTTCTAGAAAACTTTGCCCCAGCCTTGCAGGGTATTGCCACCTAGTTGGTGCTGTGATTGAATCTTCAAAAGGCCATCCCACCATTCTATCAAATTGGCTGCTTCAGGATGATGGGGAACATGGTAAGACCAGTAAATCACATGAGAGTGGGCTCATTGCTGCATTTTATTTTCTCTGAAGCAAGTTTCTTAATCAGAAACAATGCTGTGCAGAAGACCATGGTAATGGATATGGCATTCTAAATGTTCATGGATAGCAGTTTTGACATGCAGGGAAGGTAAATCTCTATTCAGAATAAGTTTCCAGTCTAGTAAGAACAAAACACCACCAATTCTATGATGGAAATGGTCCAATGTAATCAGCCTGCCACCAGGTAGTTGGCTCATCGCCCCAGGGAATGGTGCCGTATCAGGAACTCAGAGTTGATCGCTGCTACTGGAGAACTGAATACTTATCAGTGACTGTAGTTAGGCTGGCCTTGGTGAGTGGAAGTCCATGTTGCTGAACTCACGCATCACCTCCGTTCCTGCCGCTGTCATCATGGCCACTTTGGGTGATGCCAGGAGTAGCTTGGAAAAGAGGCTGACTGGCATCCACAGAATGGGTCATCCTATTTGCTTGATTATTAAAATTCTCCTCTGCTGAGGTTGCTCTTTGGTGGGCATTCAGGTGGGGCACAAATAATACATTTGTTTGTTTGTTTTTGCCTATTCAGAAGTCTATCCATATACCTCTTCTTCTGACTTCCGTGTCACTAGTTTTCCAATCACGTTCCTTCTAAGTCCTTGAAATTTCAGCCAAACCATTGAATCACTGTACAGTTGCATACCTGGCCGTTTCTCCTTCTAAGCACAATGAACAACCATATGTGCTGCTTGGTGTTCTGCTCATCAGGAGAATTTTTTTGCTGTTTTTCGGGGATGTCCCAGAGAAGGGCTGTAGTGTTACAGATGTCTAAATTTTAGTTGTGCCTGAATATTGTGCAGAACCAGCTTCAAACCAGACCTGAGCTTTCTCTTCTTTTCCTAAATGATCATAGGGTACTCCCTGTGAGGCCTTAGGTGCAGGCTGGGAGAGGGAAGGCAATGTAGCAGGAGTAGGAACCATGGGCATTTGGGACACTTTTTCATTTAACTTGTTCAGATCTGGTCATGTACCTACAATGATCATTTGATGATGAAGTTTTGCTATACATGCCCACGTTTATGGGTTGGCGGGTCAGGTAACACTTAGTTCATGATGGGCAGCTAAGGTTTCGTGGTAGTTTGGTGGCCCAAGGTTAAACATTAAGTCTCAGTACTCAGGCTCAGTAGCAGGTCAAGGGCTATTTCTCAAAAGGGAGTAGTTATCTGCAGAGGATGGCGAGGCTTTTTCCTCCAAAATCCTAAGTCTTTACCTATACGAGTCTGCCAGAGGCTCCAAAAAGCACCTCTGTCTGCCACCATTGAATGTGTTGTTTCATGTGGTTCAAGGACAGAGTGGCTTGCTTTACAGCTGTTCTATTGTTCTGAACTCCACTACCAGCTTTTGGGGGCCACTTGGTAAATGCGCTGGAGTAACATACCCCAATGAAGAATGCGTTGCTTCCAAAATTCAAAGAGGTCCACTTGGTGTTGTGCTTCTTTTTTGAATGTAAAAGAGGTGAGATGTAACAACTTGTCCCTTACCTTAGAAGAGATGGTTTGATATGCTCCATACCACCGGAGCTTTAGAAATTTTACCAAGGTAGTTCCAGCTACTTGGAAGGCTGAGGTAGAAGGATCGCCTGAGCCCAGCAGGTTGAGGCTGTGGTGGTCATGAGCACGCCACTGTACTCCAGCCTGGGCGACAGAGTGAGACCCCAACTCAAAAAAAAATTTTTTTTTTACAGAGGTAGAAGACATTTAAAATTTGTTGGATTTATTTTCCATCCCTTGGCACATGTTTTGCTAATAAAGTCTAGAGTAGTTGCTATGTCTTGCTCACTAGGTCCAATCAGCATAATGTCATCAATGTAATGGACCAGTGTGATATCTTGTGGAGGAGAAAAGTGATCAAGATCCCCTGCAAACTAAATTATGACATTGGGCTGGGGAGTTTATGTACCCCTGAGGTAGGGCAGTAAAGGTGTATCCTGCCAGCTGACAGCAAAAAGCTTCTGGTGGTCTTTATTAGTAGGGACAAGAAAAAGTCTTTCCAGTTCAATAGCTGCATACCTGGTAACAGGGGATGTGTTAATTTCTCAAGTGATTAAACTACATGTGCAGCTGCAATCAGAATCACCATTAAGCTTACAGTAATCCACTGTCATTTTCCAAGATCCTTATGTCTTCTTCACAGGCCAAATACGCACGTTGAATAAAGTGGAAGTCACCGTCCCTGCATATTTCAAGTCCGTGATGGTGGCACTAATCTGAAATGTAGTATTGCTTTTAGCTTATTATTATTCTAGGTAGAGGCAGTCCTATTGGCTTCCACTTAGTCTTTTTCACCATAGTATTCCTCACTTTGACTAGGAGTATGTGATGTTGATTGCCAGATCATGCTAAAGACTCTCCGTGTTCTCCTTACTATTGGAAATATAATCATCAGCCTTTGGAATTCTGATCAGAAGGCCAATTCCAGAAACCCCACAACCAAGTCATAAAACTTACCACGCTTAGAACGATTTTCCTCTAAAACTCCTGATATAAAAATCTGAATTATCCAGGGTTCTCCAGAGAAACAGAATCAATAGGATGAATGTAATCAATTATATACATATTATAAATTTTCTATATATTATCATACATATTAATCTCTCTATATAATGTATTATGAGGAATTGCTCATACAATTCCTGTGAAGGCAGGCAAACCTAAACTCTACAGTGTGGGCTAGCAGGGTAGAGACCCAGGAGAGCGGATGGCCAATAGTGCAGTTACAGTTCAATGCTGACATTGACCTAAAAAGCTGATGATGCACATGAACTCTGAAAACAGTCTGCTGGAGAATTCTGCTTGCTTGAAAAGGGGCAGTGAAATTAGCCTTTTGTTCTGTTCAGGCTTTCAACTTATTGAATAAGGCCCATTCACTTTATGGAGGGCAATTTGCTTTACACAAAGTGTACTGATTTAAATATTAATTGTATCCATAAACATACCCGTGGAAACAATCAGAATACTATTTGACCCAATATCTGGCACCCTGTGACTCAGCCAAATTGACATACAAAATTAACCATTACAGAAAGTCAAGAAGTGGTTACTGAATGGAGATATTCACCACCCTTGAAGATTACACCGACCTTAAGGCAACACAAAACCATACATTTACTGATGACTTCTGCCTCGATAGGACAGATGGGGGATGGAAATTTGAGATGGGGTTGAATGGCTTGCACACTACGATGATTTACACTTTCAGATCCTTTCTGGGCCTTAAAAATCCACTGACTTGGTCAGACCTGGTGGCTCACACCTATAGTCCCAGCACTTTGGGAGGCCGAGGTAAGAGGATTGCCTGAGCTCATGAATTCGAGACCAGCCTGAACAACTTGGCGAGACCTCATCTCTATGATACATTAAAAAATTAGCCGTTTGTGGTTGTGCGTGCCTGTAGTTCCAGCTACTTGGAAGGCTGAGGTGGAAGGATCGCCTGAGCCCAGCAGGTCGATGCTGGGGTGGCCATGAGCATGCCACTGCACTCTAGCCTGGGCGACTAGAGTGAGACTCCGACTCAAAAAAAAAAAAAAAAAAATCCACTGACTTACTCTGAGTTCATTAAGGACTCAGATGTGTTCAATAGGAGAAACTAATATAAGATCCTGTATTAATCAGGGTTCTCCAGAGAGACAGAACTAATAGGATATATAACAGGATATATATAGGGATTGAGTATAAGGTAGAGAAACCACCAGCTGCTGTCCTTCCTATATATGGGGCTGTACTGCATGTAGAGGTATCCTGCATTCTGATAATGTACCAGGTGTGTCCCAAACAGTTGGAGATCATTATAGTCTGGGTATGTTGGGAATTTACTGGTGACTTCTGCCTTGACAGATAGGAAATGGCAATTTAGGCTGGAGTTGAATGGCTTCCCCACTATCATGATCTTTAGTTTCAGATCCTTTCTGGGCCTGAAGTCAACTGAATCCACTAGACAGGTCCCAAACAGTGGGAGATAAGTGGAGACTTGACAGATTGGGAGTTTTTCTGGTGCAGGCCTTAATGTTGCTGACTTAAATGCAAATGGAATTCAAAGTCCCACAAGTATTGGCGGCTAATATAACAGGGCATATCATCCCAAGGCAGAGGAGATCATTCATGCAAAATACGACCCCCTGGAGCTGAATGTAGGCAGGGTGTGATAACAGCACAATACTCAAGGGTCTATAGACTTTTCCGGTTTGGGGCCCATTACCTACCACTTTATATATGGTCTATAAACATTGGTTCAACCTGTTTACAAATAAAGGCAGACAATGGAATTCTACAATCAGCCATCTCAGAGTGTGTTTGCTAGAATCCTGGGTAGGTCATGATGATGTCAGACTATTCAGAAATGGTTTTCGGATCCATAATTTCTGTCCAATTAGCTCTAGACTGATTATCATCACCTCAGAGCACTTTCATCAGTTTGCCTTTCTTTGGGAGTTCACTGCAGATGTGGCTAATGTCTCCTCCCTTGTATATTAGAAAGAAGCCGCACGAGTCATTTGTTAATCCAGGTAGAATTTAGTCCTTACCCCCATTGCTTTGGTGTCCTCTCTTAGGATAAATCTTCTTGGCATTTTTAACTAAGATATGGCATAAAAATTATAGAGGATGAGTGGACTCCTTTTCTGTAGAGAAATATGGAGAAAAAAATAATAGTAATTATTTGTTGAGTTAAGGTATTTAAAATGGCAGCTTCTGATTTTCCATTACTCTGCAATTCCTCGAAAAAAAGCGTGTTGCATTGACCCACTGATAATTGGTCTCTGCTAAAGAGTGATAACTTCCTGGCAAAAGCCAAGAGCTTCTTCTCAGATTTTGTTCTTGTATCATGTCCTTTAAATGAGACTGAGAAGATATATTTTGATGTAGTCACCCCCACTCTGATTATTTCCACCTTTTCTGGGAATTACCTGCTTCCCCAAGCCCACAGGGTTACCCAGGTTTGGGTTTCTGACCGCTGTGTTTACTCTTCTCAAGAATGTCTCCCAGTCTGGCATTAGACAAGAGGTAGACAATCTATGCTAATTGAACTGATAATAATTCCCTTCTCAGAAAACTTTCCTTAGCAGTAAGACAATATAGTCCCATTCTGGGCTTGTTTCTTGAATAGGAAGTGGTAGCACTGCCATGTTCCACCTTTTGAAAAAAAGAGTGAAGAAGACATCCAGACTAAGGAGACGGAGGAGGGAACACCCTAAAAATTCAGATGGTTCATTCATCTGAAGAGGACTGGATTTTAAAAATGTGGTACAGGCCGCACACGGTGGCTCAAGCCTGTAATCCCAGCACTTTGGGAGGCTGAGGTGAGGGAATTGCCTGAGCCCACATGTTCGAGAACAGCCTGAGCAACTTGGTGAGACTGCATCTCTACAATAAAAAAATTAGCTGGGCGTGGTGGTGCACACCTGTAGTTCTGGCTACTTGGAAGATTTGAGGCGGAAGGATCGCCTGAACCCAGCAGGTTGACACTGGGGTTGCTGTGAGCATGCCACTGCTCTCCAGCCTGAGCAACAGAGTGAGACTCCAACTAAAAAAAAAAAAGTGATACATATACATGATGGAATATATTATGCAGTCATAAAGAAGTACAAAACTATGGACTTCACAGCAACCTGGATGGACTTAGAGTCTATAATACCGAGTGATCTATCACAGAAACAAAGAACTGAGTAACACATGTTCTCACTCATAAGCGAACCTTGAACAGTGATCATAATACTATAAGAAGGGGATTGGCAGTAGTTGGAAACTGCTAGGGACAGGGGGAGCGGGGCGGTGGGATTGGCAGTAGTGGGAAACTGCCAGGCGAGGGGGGGCACACCTCATCAACAAGGGTACCTTCATAATGAACATTTGTATACCTAACCCTGAACTGTACCCCACATCTTCAAAATTACAAATTAAGGAAAAAAATTCAGATGGTTCTCGCTCTCCTGTTTTCAATTGTTTTCTCAGGCCTGTCTATGAAACATACCTGCATTTATTTATTTTTTAAGGATTTTTTAATTTTAAAGGTGTGGGGTACAATTCAGATTTAAGTATACAAGTGGTCATCATACGGCTAAACTTTGGCCCTTCCTTTGGTCCCCACTTCACTTGATTTGAGATCAGGTACCCTTATTGATGTTATGTCCCCTGTCTCCCCTTCCCCCGTTCCTGGCAGTGTCCTGTTACGGCCAATCCCTTTCTTACACTATTGTGGTAAATGCTAAGAGCCCACTTACGAGTGAGAGATAATGTTCCCTTCATTTTGTTTAAACTAGTGCAAGAGGATGTACATCAAGTGAGAATTTTTATAGTGCCCCGGAATATTGGCTGAGTCTCCAAGTTGGATTGTGCATCTTAAATTCATAAAATTGCCAGTGGTTGTGGCTAGCAGTCTTCTCCAAGGGCTTACTGGTAGGTGATGGTTTAGAGAAGTGGCTGTGGTCAATAGAATTATTATCCCCAATTATTTTTTTCTCTTTCCCTGTTTTCTCTACACCTTTCCATATTGTCTTGTGACTTGCAGCAGCTCCCTTTACTTCATGGGAGGAGTACCTCTCTCTAGCTCATGGATATTGGATTTGACCTTGACATGCTTTGACTGATGAGAAGACACATGCTACATCTGAGCTGTGGAATAGAAATACAATCCTAAGCCCCTCAACCGAATGAACAGATGTCTCTTGGCCAAGGAGAACACAGAAAACTTTAAAAACTAAATTTCCTAGCCATGAAGGGTACGGATGTCAGTCATGCCTCAGGATACCCCCTTTCCCACGAACTGTTAAACAGAAACCAGGTATGGAAAACAAAGAACACAAGACTCCTCCACTGATTTCAACCAACTCCCTGACACCGAGGCCAGACTCCCCTCCCTTTTTGTGTTTTCAACATGACAACTGACCAGTTTACAAAGCATTCCTTCTTGAAAAATGACCACTGACCATGGCCTGGTTCTGGCTGATTTATGGAGGCTGCACACACAGCACCTCGGTGTCCTATTTTCACCTTTTGATGTATAGTGCCTATTTTTATTGCATTTTAAAATTGCCTCCACTCCAAAGCAAACAGGGGATGTATGTAACATGTGTCTGCTTACCACACATATGCGTGACCCATCTTCATGAATACTCATCCTTCCTCTTGTTAAATATCTATATTTAGCCAACCTATGTAGCAAAAATATTCTGTCCCACCCTTCCTCTCTCCAAGGGCCTGCTTTCGTTCTCGGCCAGAAGCTCTGTTTTTCAGCCTGCAGTTTGCAACCCAATGTAAGACATAAAGTTCTTCCAAATTTATAGATCTTGTGATTTTAAGTCAACAGAGCCAAAGCCTTATGAGGCCTTGTAAGTTTCTATCAGCTTTCTTGCTCATCTACTTCTGCTCTGAACTGGCTTTCATTTCATGGTATTTGAGGTCTTAGCGTGTGAGCTCATGACATTCATGAAATTAATATTCACAGAGAAAGAAATTAGAAATGTCTCTGGTGTGCAGCAGGTGTGCGATCGATGTGGCCGTGATGTGGCACGGTCACTACTGCCCTAGAGGGAAAGCTGAGACCCCAGATAACTTTTCACGAAGTTTGGATGGCGAGTCCGGGGCGGGATGACTTGACACCTGGGCTCCGTGACTACACAACATTCATTCTCCTGGGACCCCGGAGAAACATCTCCAGGTGATCAACAGCGACCTTACAACAGAGCTGACGACCAGGCTAAAGAGTCTCTCGGGGGCCTTTGAAGCGGGAAGGTGAAAAGAGAAACACACCGGTTGCGGGCCTTGTCCAACTCGCAAGGCCCACGGGCCCCCCCACGAGCCCCCCCCCCCCCCCCCCCCCCCCCCCCCCCCCCCCACACACAAAAAAACCACCCCCCCCCACCCCCCCCCCCCCCCCCCCAAACACAAAAAAACCCCACAAACCCCCCAACACAACCCAAAACAACAAAAACACAAAAAC